>JAQZBX010049586.1:0-19879 GCA_029593785.1 Cabassous unicinctus
GATAGATAAGATAGGACTGGATTGTGGAGCATCCCGGGAAAAATGCAGAAGAATTTGGACATGATGTAGTAGAATAGAGGGTCACTGTAGATTCTTGGGTAGAAGCAGGGGACATAAAGATAAAGAGAGCAAATCTGAGAAGCATCAGGAAGAACGAAATAACAGAACTTGGTACACAGGTATATGATGCCTTATGACAACACTTATATTGAACTATTATTTATGCCCCGAATTATTTTGTTATTCTTGTATTTATGTTTTGCTTCAACTATTCTACTAGATTCTTAACTCCAAAGGGAAATGTCTTATACTTCTCTTTGATTCACAGGAGGCATAGCACAGAGCTGGGCATATAAGAGATAATCATTAAACCACTGTTAATGGACTAGTTTAGGAATTGCCTTTGGGCAGAAGAGAGGTTGATCTCATATTTGCAAGAATATTTAGAAGAGAGAGAACCAAGACTTGATCACAACACAGGAGAGGTTAGGAAATACACAATTTGGTGAAGTTAGCCAAATCGTTATTGATAACAAACAAATTCATCAGAAATTCTCTAAGGAAAGAGGTTTACATAACATTAGTTACATATTCCTGATATCCAAACAACTGCCTGAAATGAGAAAATCCTTGTCAATTAAGCATTCTCATTTTCCTTATTGATGATCCACAATACATCTTGTCCTTATGGAATAAAATATATATTTACATAAATATGTGCGTGTGTGTGTATATATATATATATATAAATTAACCAAGCTAATTTTGGCATCATGCAGACAGACTTAAAAACATCTAGTCTTCATTTCCTAAATAATTCAGTTACTCTCTGAGGCAATTTGAAATTATTTAATGAATCTGAAAAAGAGAAATATTATGTTTGTAAAGCAATCTATTCCTCTGGGTGTGATATATTTTGCATTAAATTCAGTTGAGAGTCCTTTGATTAAATTACGTGATAAGATCACTTTATGGTGTGACTCATGTTGAGACTCCGCCCCCTTGCTGCATCTGTTATAAACGGAAACACAGAGAGAGACTCAGACAGCTGCAGGAAAAGGAATCCACCATGATTGATCCTGCCATGTAAGAGAGAAGACTACAGGATCACTTAAGCATGAAGCCCCAAGAGGCTGGGACCTCGGAACAGTTAAAGAGGAGACGGTGAGGCGGGAGGGGAAGGCTGAAACCTCAGCAGAGATAGGCGGCCTTCTTGCTTCACCACGAGGCAACACACTGGGATCAACAGTAGTTGACTTTGGCGAGAAAGCAACTCTGATGGTGCCTCGGGTTGGACTTTTCACAGCCTTGGAATTGTAAGCTTTTACCCCAAATAAATCCCTTTTTAAAAAGCCAGCCCTTTTCTGGTACTTTGCATCAGCACCCTTTTGCAAACTAAAACACTCTTTTTAAAAATTGAGGTGAAATTCACATAACATAAAATTAGTCATTTTATAGTGAAAAATTCAATGTCATTTAGTGCATTCACAATGTTTTACTGCTACCACCTCTATCTAGTTCAAAAACATTTTCATCACCCCAATAGAAAACTCAGTACCCATTAAGCAATTGCTCCCCATTCCTTTCTCTTAGTAGTCCCTGGCAACTATTAATTTGCATCCTATATCTATGGATTTACCTTTCCTGGATATTTCATGTAAATGGAATCATACAATATGTGACCTTTTCTGTGTGGCTTCTTTCACTTAGCATAATGTATTTGAGGTTCTTTCATGGTGTCTTCAGTTACTATTAATTATCTGATCTTTAATATTTGAAACATAAGGAATATACTTAAAACAACAATTTTAAATATTTGAATTCAAAATCCAGTCATAACAGATGTTCAGATTTTGTTGTTGTTTGTTCTTGTTCATAATAGAAAAATATTGGAAACAACCTAAATGTCTATCAATAAGAAACTGGTTAAATAAAATTCATATAATGAAATGCATGAATGCATCATTATATTATGATGCAGTTGTTAAAAAGAATTAGGAATATCAGTATATGAAAATATGAAAACATCTCCAAGATATGCTAAACAGCATGAAAAAAGCAAGATTCAAAACAATATGCTATCCTTGGTGTAAAAAATATATATGCATATATGTGTGCATACATGTGTGTGTATATAAATTCATTTGTGTATGTATGGAACATCTCTGGATGGATACATGTGAAATTGGTAACAGTGATTTCCTCTGAGAAGAAGAACTGGGTGGATGAGGAATGGTGCGGGGTGGCATAGGGAGGGAAAATGAATATTTATTTTTCACTATGTACCTTTTATATATTTTTAATTTAGTGCAATATGCATATACTTTATATTCCAAACATGAACAATATTAACATTAAAATTAAATGTAGCTAATTTACATTGTATTTATTTAAAAAACATTTTGATTTCTTTGTAGAATCATTGTCAGTTTCCCTTATACATCCAGAATATAGACATTCGGCTTGCTGAAACTGTTCTCAGAAAGTTTTATTTTTTGATATTTCTTGCCTCCATATGAATTAACTGGAATGTGATCAGTGAAAATCAACTATAGTAATGTATTTCATGCTCAAATATGATGATTTTGTCCCTACTTTTGGCAGGATATGAATTTGGGGTCATTTTTATCCCCTACTCTTAGCTCCTGCATTGGACTATGGATATGTTTACTCCAATGTTATTATTGTTAAATGTTAATTACTGAAGTGACATTTATTAGTATTAATGATAATTTTAAGTGTTTTACGTTTATAGGCAGTTCATAATTTTCAAAGAGCTTTCAGATGTATTAGCTTATATAATCTATACAGTGACCTTGGAAGATAAGGAAGACAGTTACAATTATGACCAATTTACAGATGAAGATAAATGAAGCTTACTCTGTCTCTCATATGGTGCCTCCTTGTGACCAAAAGCCACCATTTGCAGATTGCAAACACAAGTTGTAAGCAGGAGGCAGGTAAATGGGTGCTCAGTACTGAAACAATGGTTTTAATTTCTTTGAATCCACACTAATGAACTAAGCTAAGGTTCCTAAGCCAATGGGAGTGGCTTTGTGGCTAATAGACAGCTGAAACATGATTCCTGTAGTACGCCCCCCACACATAAACTTTCTTCCCCTAAATCCATGAATGGGAGGGGGTAAACTTACCCCAACACAACCCAATAGAGTCTATGGCCATGGAGTCTCATTAAATTCCAATATCACCTCTAGGTCTGGGAAATGCCAAGAAGTGCAGTATATTTGTGAAGATAAAGTAGCAACTGCAGCAGTTCATCTGGATCCTGACCTTCAGACCAGAAACAAATCTATCAGCACCCAGCATGATTATAGCATTTGCAGTTTAGCTAGATACTATGCTGCCATGGGTCAACAAACTTTTTTTTTTCTTCTTATTTTTAAAAATCTCATCTGAAACTCATAGCTATTATTTGGGGGGAGGAAGAGGAAAACTGTCAATACCAAGCCCCCTGAACAACATAGTGCAGATTTACAATTTTAATAGAAAACTTATCCTGGAACTCCAGACGGACTAATTGGGGTCTCAGCTTGTCTTTGAATTTGGTGCAAGCACTTTATTTTGATTAAAAGAATGGGAGCAAGAGGCGCAGTTTGATACCAATGTTTCAGTCTACAATTCTTTCCCTGCGTTTTCATCTGTAGCTGTTTAATTATCCTTAAATGTAATTTCTCTACTGAGTATACCATGACACCAGTCTTAATGTGCTAGTAAAACTAGTATTGTTACTGCATGCTTCTTCCTAAAGCAGATTTTATATGTTTGACACTAACTTTCCCTGGAAGACTGTCCAGATTATCTTTCCTTTCGATTGTAAGCAAAAGCTATGTCTACATGTTCAATCAGATCAATTGGTTTGACTGAAATCATTAGTCAATTTCCAAAAAGTTAGTATAAGAAATCAGTATAAGAAATTTCTCAGTATAAGAAATTAGTTATTTGACTGAATAAATCAGTTTATTAGACTGCATTGCCCAAGTGTTGCATATCATTATTACAACTGCTATTTTCCTCTTTCGTTGTTGACTGTTTAATTTGACTTGCTAGAGAGACCCAGTAGGACAGAATGGAAGCAAAACTTTATGCAAAGACACTAAGTGTGTGAACTCACTATGGTCGTAAAGTAACTCAATTTCTATGAATGACTGCCTTTTAGAATGTATATGTTAAGGTCAGTGAAATAGACCCTCCCCCAAAATCCATTCAACACACCAGCACTGAAATCACATTCCAAAATGATTATTTTCATCACAGCATTTAACCTACCATTAAGACAACATGTAACCTAACATTAGAAACCTACCAATGTCTCCTACATTTACAAGAGGATGAAATTTGAACTTGTCAGCTGGGAACCTAAAGTCAATCATGGTATGGCCTCAAAAACCTTTCCTGCCTTTTTGCTAACTCTTTTTACATTTTATCTATGCTATAGCCAAGCTACTTTTCTCATTTGCCCCCTTAACATGTTGAATTAATTTCCAACTGTGCAACTTGGCCTTAACTCTTCTCCTAAGCTTGTAAATAAATAATAATAGTTATCATAGTAACCATTTATTTAGTATCTACTATGTATCAGGCACCATTCTAAGGCATTTTATATTACATTATACAAATATCTTGCCCAAAGTCAAGCAAATTTTGAATAGCAAAGCAGAGATCTGAACTGTTCTGTCAGATTTCACTATGCCCACGATGCCTGTATAAGACCTTCCTTTTCTTTCTTGCCATCCCAAGTCCTATCTATCCTCCAAAAGTTAAAGTAAGTCCTACATCCTCCAGGAAGCCTTCCTTAATAACAGCTCAAACTAATCTCTGCCCTCTCAGAAATCCTGAAGCATTTACTATTTCTTTGAGCCAATCATTTGGTTGATAGGATACACATTGCCTTGAATACAAACTACCTCACTTTATATGGGTATGTCTAGCTTCCCCAGCTAGATCTTTAAGCTCCTAGAAGACAAGGATTATATCTCATAAAACTGAGCAATTAAGATAGAGTCTGAAGTTATGGAAAAAAGAACACTCAAAATCTCCAAATCAAATTTCCTATGGTGGTCTTCCTCTGAAAACTGGTGCATCCTTTAGGGTTCTTAGGTCACAAGGGACACAAACAAGCTCTTGTTAATTTAAGCAAAAAGGGAATTTATCAGAAGGATATCTCAGGATGGACATGAAGTCTGGGGGAACTAAGTTTAGGGACAGTAAAGAAACCAGGCCAGGTCTAGATGTATAGGCAAAATGGGCTACACAATAATTCCATCTTGATCCCATAATTGTATTGGAGTCATTCCAACTGGTTTTGCTTGTTTAAATTTTTGTTTTGTCATGTTTTTGTCCTTGTGTCACTTTGATCAAGATTCAAAAACCAGAGAAAGAAAAGCTGAATGGACAAGTTTTGAATTCAATCTTTAACCAAAACTGCACACCATAAGGAAAAGAATATTCCCCTATAGCAGAGTTTTTCAACCTCAACACTATTGCAGGTGTCTGACCTGTGCACTATAGAAATTCAGCAGCATCCCTGAATATTAGATGCCTGTACCACCCTCCCCCAGTTGTGACAAACAATACCTCCAGACATTGCCAAATGTACCCAGACACTGTCAAATGTCCTCAAGGGAACAAAATTGTCCCTGCTTAAGTATAACTGCCTTAAAAGAAACTTAGGAAAATTTTAGAAAGAGAAATGGCCGGCTGAAAGTAACAGTTGGCTCATTGCCAACTCCAGTAGCATATTTGCATTAGGTTCTTTTTGAATGGCATTCTTTGGAACACATAGTATTAATGGGATGTCCTGAAGTGCAAATAGTTCGGCTTGACCACACATATATGAATAATGCATTTTATTGATTAAAACAATGATTTTTATGCCAAATACTTCCCAAGTTCTGGAAAAGTCATTGGCCTTTGTCAATTGGTAGCAAATGACCACTGTTCATTGGGCCCTTGCCTCTATGCTCACTAGCTAATTCCAAAAAGGAGCCATAGTAGTCCAATGGATCTTTGCCCCAAAGTACCTAGGTATACAAATACCATGAATCGCCTGGTGTTCTGAAAGAATTGAGGATCTTGGGAAGGAAGGCTTGGGGATATTCTGCACATGGGAAGACATAATGGAGGTTCTTACCAAGCAAATTATAGCTAGGCAGAGCCAGGGATCCTGCTAATATCCTTAAAGTTTTCCCGTAACCATGAAGGGAGATTACCAAGCCTAGTCCAAATGGTTGACTAGTAGGAAGATTTCATAAATTGGACACAGAATCAATCCAGAAATCACTGTTCTGGAAACATCATAAGCCCTATTGTTCATCAGAAAACTTTGCATATTCTTCTTATGTGATTGGCTAAGAATTCTTCCTTAGGCAAGGGATGTCTCTTTCAGAATTAACTACATAGACTTCCTAGTTCAGAATTAGGAAGCACACATTTTACTGACCACCTAATCTAAAAAGCCTTATATGTTATACATATTTCATTTCTGGGTTTGCCTAACTTAGATGAATGTCTTGGAAAAGAAAAACCCAATAAACATGATTATTTAATATCACCCTTAATTCTCTAAATTTCTAAAATCAAACAGGATCAGTTTTGGATACACTGTGTTCCTTTACCCTAGGCTTCGTCCTTTGGTGCTCTCTACTTTGGAGAGGTTTTTCCTTTAGCCTGATTTTAGGCACCCAATCTCCTTAATCAAAACAAACAGACACAGTCTAATGACACTAAAAAAAACCTCCATCATTTAAAGCCATTGTAAGTATTTGTATTCAACAAGGAAATCAAAATCAGGTCTTTACTTTGAGTGAAAATAAGTGATAAACTTTAACAAGCAGATGCTATGTTGCAAGGGAGTGCTGTGCAAACCACCTGGTCATTGCCCCTGCACATCACAAGGGACCCTAGTAACTGCTCTGGGCATCTCTCTGGCTCAGATCCTTTGTCTTGCCTTGAGATTCAGTGGATGTGCACTAAGGTCAGGGCTTCTGTGAATTTGACCTGAGGAACCCTTTCCTCTAGATTCTATATTTATTTTCACTAATATTTGAGTTTTGAGCAATACCTGAACTTTTGGAAAGCTTGAGCATAAAGGCACGGTAATTTCTTCTCAGCCCCATTTGACACAAGGCCCTTTTCTGGGGAAAAGAATGTTTATTTAGCACACACCTGCCTAGGCATAAAGCAACTTCTTGAAACTTGAAAAGAAAAAAGCATTTGGGGAAATGGAAACCTAACTGAAGTTGGATAACAGATTTTCCACCTTTTTCTTCACAGTGCACACTTTTTCTTCACTCTTTCATTTCCCCCTTCAAGTAATATTTTGCATTCTCTCTCTAACACACTACTCTCTGGATCTTTATATTATTAATGTCAAACAAACTCCAAATGTGGTTTCTATCAATGAAAGTACACAAGATAAATTATAAAAGATAGTGTACTTCAAGGTTCCGCATACAACTTGGTATGTAGCCAGCATTAAAATAAATATGAGAAGCTAAACATAAGATGTGGATCAATTTTTCATCTTGTATCAAGAGCATCATTTTGTTTTCTCAGTGGTTACTGATCTGTCAGGTTCTAGAAATTTAACCCAAGTAGTGATGCCTAGCAATAGAATAAGATGCTCAAGGTTGGATAATTTTAGATCTAGAAGAATCCTTAGTGACCTATTTCATCTGCCTATTTTGACAGATGAAGAAACTGAAAGCCAAGAAAGAAAAGGATTTGCTCAATATCATATTGAAAATTATTGACACACCAGAAGACCAAGACCCAAGTTTCCTGAATTAAAGTCCAATATTCTTGCCATTGTACCATGGCTAACATTGATTAAGCATGCATTACATGTCAAGCACTTTTACATTCATTCCTTGTTTAATCATCAAAATGATGTACAAAGTAGGTTCTCTTATAATCAACATTTCAAAAATGAGGATACAGGCTCAGTGAGATTAAGTGATTTGCCCAAAGTCATATTGCTGGTCAATATATTATGGGTTCAGGATTCAACCAGAGTCTAACTGACTTTTTTAAAACTTTGTTTCTAAAGAAGTTTTAGATTGCAGAAAATTACATAAAAAATATAGGGGATTCCCATATACTGCACTACCCCTCACATTTCCCCCTATAAATATCATCTTTCATTAGTGTGGTACATTTGTTACAATTAATGAACAAATATTGAAGCATTGCTACTAACCATGGTCTATAGTTTACATTATGGTTTACACTTTGCACCCTACAATTTTAGAGGTTTTGACAAAATGCATAATGACCTGTATCTATCATTGCAATATTATGCAGAACAATTCCAATGCCTTAAAAATGCCATATGCTTACTTTTAAGTCCATGTTTATAGCTCCTATTCTAAACTGTCACCTCTCTTCCTTGTTCTTTGACTCTATTTCTTCTTTACTCAAAATGTGCCCTATGTCTCCTAAAAGCCTCACCAAAATATCTAAATATTTTACCAAATTATGGTGTTTGAGCATGAATTGACTTAATATCTTTAGCTGTGTATGCAATATCCCATAAGACTAAGAGTGGGAGGAAAATTCAACTTGAATTATTCAGTGTCATTTTTCAATCAGTCATCAAACATTTGGTAGTTTTTCTATTATAGAAAAATACTCTACTTAGTGTGTTTCTGTGAGAAGAGCAGGGATGTAAGGGTACCAATTTTAAGAATATAAAGAATCATATCAAAAGATTCAGTCTAGTAGAAAAGATAGATATGTAAAAATGGCTGCAGGAGATGACAAAAAGCAGTAAGTGCCTATATTAGCTTTCTATTGCTGTTATAACAAATTACCACAAACTTAGTGGGTTAATACTATGCAAATACATTACCTTACAGTTCTGTAGGTCAAAAACCTGACATGGGTCTCACAGGACTAAAATCAAGATGTCATCAGGGCTGTATCCTTTTCCGGAGGCTCTAGGAGAAAATTCATTTCCTTGTCTTTTCCAGCTTCTAGACACCACCTGCATTCCTTGGTCCATGGCCCTCTTCCATTTTCAAAGCCAGCATTGGCAGGTTGAGTCCTTCTTACACCACACCACTCTGATCTTCTCTTAGGTCTTCCTCTTCTACTGTTAAAGACTCTTGTGTTTATTACATCTGGCTCACCTGGATAATTCGAGATCCTCTCTCTATTTTTAAGGTCAGCTGATTAGCAAACCTAATGCCATCTGCTGTATTAATTCACCTTTTCCATATAATGCAACATATTCACATGTTCTAGAGATTAGGATGTGGGCATATTTGGGAGGGAAATATTCTGCCCACCACCATGCCACAAGAGATAATCAAATAAAATACAAATGGAGTTTAAAGAAGTGGAATATGACATCTTAACTGTTAAAAGGAACAACAATGTGTCTTGCATAAGGTACAATTTTATGAGATGAACTTTTCACTGCTGATTTCATCTCAGCCAAATAAGTTTGTGAATATAGACATAATCTTTGTATTTCAACAAAAGTCCATCAAGACAAATTTTTGGGTAGATTGTGCTGGTATTGATAGTTTTGTTTTCAGCCATTAGGTTTATTTATTTATTTTGGACAAACTCATTAGGCATACATAGCTTATCAGCATAATGTTTTGTAATGCAAAAGAGTAAGGAAAAGCAAAATATAACTTAAGTAAGTTTAAGTATTTGCATGGGCAAATAGTCCTCAATGAGGACAACAACTGTGGATATAAAATAAAGAATTTCTTTAGAATCACAAGTTTAGTGACGAGGATAATTTTCTATTTCACTGAATAATCTTTTGGTGGATTTTAAACATGGTTTGATGTTTAAGAGCTCAGGAAGCAATCGTCCTCCTAAGTGGAGAGCCATGCGATTCTTACGTAAATCTTACATATTTGGAGGTATGAAATGGAAAATAGAGCTGATGTCATTGACAAGCCAATATTCCTTTCTCCAAAACACACACTCCATGCCAGCTTTTCATTTTCAAAGAACTTGTCATGATTGTGAGTAACCGATTTGCTTGCATGAGAGCAAGCAAAGTACACAGTCAAAAAAAAAACCTTTTAACTGCAGACTATCATTTTCACTTTGCATATGAGGAAACTGAGGTTCAGAGAGGTTATCACTTAATGACACCAACTAGGAAGGATCAAAACAAGACTTTAGATCCCAACTTCCTGACTCCTGTTCTATAGTTTCTTAGTCTCATTTAATCTTCATGACATTCTTATGAGATGAGTACTGCTATTATTCTTGTTTTATCATGGAGGAAATTAAGATTCAGAGAGGTTAGGTAACTTGATCAAGGTCACCCAGCTAGTATGTGACAGAGCCAACGTCTGTCTAGCTTTAAAGATCTTTCCCCTGAATCTCTCTAAGATGAATATGAAATAGTATTTCAAATGAACACAATAATAATAGAACAATACCTGAAAATAAAGTCATTTTGCTTTCCATTCCTATCACTGAAGTCATAACCAGGCCTTTAGAAATCTTGATTAATTTCCCACCTGATGGCAGCCCTCTGAGAGGTTTCCAAGCTTGTTCCCCATCTTTGTAACACTGATGAACACTAATTTAATTAATCAAATATAAGTTGATGACCTATGACGTGGAAATTGATTTTCAAATGAAGCCAATTATGACTGTTCACAGTTCCAAGGAGAAAATATAAGCTAGGTGATTTCAAGATGCCATTTTTGGATGCAGAAAACTTGAAGAAAAAAATCAATTGGATTTATAAAGCATTTTCTCCTTTTCAGTATTATCTCATTAAGTCCAACTGGTAGACTAGTTGGGCAAGAACTGCTGCATCCACACCAATGTTTATAGCAGCATTATTCACTATTGCCAAAAGTTGAAAGCAACCCAAGTATCCATCAACAGATGAATGGATAAGTAAAATGTGTCATATACATACAATGCGATATCACTCAGCTGTAAGAAGGAATGAAGTATTGACACACGTGACAACATGGATGAATGTTGAAGACCTTATGTTGGGCGATGTAAGCCAGGCACTGAAGGACAAATATTGCGTGACCTCCCTGATATGACCTAAGTATATTGAGCAGACTCACAGGGATAGTCTGGAAGATAGGTTTCTTCAGGAGACAGAAAGTGATTAAAGTGATTAGAGTGTGGTGAACAGATGCTCAATCTGGCAGAACCTATGGTAAGGTGGAAGAAGGGTGGTTTGGCAGTGGATGGGGTTGATGGTGGTGCAGGGATGTGAGTGGGATCGATGCTGTTAGAGTGTGAGGGTGAGCAGGATGGGGCGGTTGGGTTGGACTATCCATGGAACTGGGGAAAGGACTGGATGAAGGAATAGGTGAACTCTAGGGATTTGTAGATCTGTGGTTTAAATTACAATTATGGGAATGTTCTTTTGGAAAATACAGCAGGAGAGGGTCATTGGTGCAGGGTGTTGGTTGTGGGGTTATGGGGGATATGTGGAAAAGGGTGTACCTGGGGCATGCTTCTGTGGAATATGAGTGTGCTCATCTTGTCATAGGGTGTTATCTCAGTGGGTAGAGACCCACACAATTAACAAGAAAATATTTAACTCCCATCCTGGGGAGTCCTGCTACATTCTCAAATAGAGGGACAAGAATCTCTCATGTACATAGGCAGTGCCTAATAAAAGAAAACAGAAGAGGATGTCAAGCCCTCAATATTGATGCATGTAAATTTGAACATTATTCTTGAAAAACTGAACCTTAGTGGTTACCATAGGTTCCAAGGAGAGTGGTAGGGAAGAATCAGTAACAAATGTACCATACTCATGTAAGATATTATTAACAGGAGAAGATGTGAGTGAGTGAGGGGGTGGGGTATATGGGAATCCCCTATATTTTTGATGTGAGTTTTCCATAACTTAAAGCTTCTTTGAACATAAAGTGAAAAAAAATAAGAAGACACGGGGAAAATGCAGAAGAAATTGTAAACATACATAAAAGATAACAGATTTTACCATGATGAAAGGCACAATACAAGAATAATATTTTTGGTTTTGTTTTGGGGGAGGTTGTGGATTACAGAAAAGTTACAACTATTGCAGGGGAAGATCACAGGTGCAGGGTGTCAGTGATGGGAGGATGTGTGGGGAACGATGCACCCTGGGCATGCCTCTATGGAATATGAATGTGTTCATGTGGTCATGTGGTATTATCTCAGTAAGTGGAGACCCACACAATAACCAACAAAATATTAAATTCCCAACCTGGGAAGTCAAGCTAAATTCTCTAAAACAATGGCAAGAATCTCTAGAGTACATAGGCAGTACCTAGCAAAAGAGGACAGATCAATATGCCAAACCCTTGATAGCAATGCTTGTGCTTATGAACCTTATTCTTGTAGAACTGAAACTTAGCTTAGTAATATCTATTGCCTAAGAGTTACCTCCTGAAAACCTCCTTATTATTCAAATGTGGCCTCTCTCTAAGCCAAACTCAGCATGTAAGCTCACTGCCTTCCCCCTGGCATGGGACATGACTCCCGGGGATGGGCCTCCCTGGCACAGAGGGATTGTTACCCAGCACCAACTAGCAATGCATTTGGAAAAAGACTTTGACCAAAAGGGGTAAATATTAAATACAAATGAGTTTTTATGGCTAAGAGATTTCAAAGTGAGTCGGGTTATATGCACCACAGAAAAATCATGTACCAACCCATTCCTGTGGGTGTAAACCTATTGTAGATGGGAACTTTTGATCAGGTTATTTCAGTAAGGCATGGCCCATGGTGGGTCTTAATCCTCTTACTGGGGTCCTTTATAAGAACAAAGTTCAGGTGAAGAGAGAGAGAAAGCCACGGAAATAAGAAGCTGAAAGCAAGGGAACCTGCAAGAGAATGGAGAGACCAGCAGATGCCACCATGTACATTGCCATGTGACAGTGGAGTCCAGAATCACTGGCAGCCAGTCTTTGGAGAGAAAGCATGACCTGATGGTGCCCTGATTTGGACATTTTCTCAGCCTCAGAACTACAAGCTTGTAAGATAATAAATCCCCTTTGTAAAAGCCAACCCATTTCTGGTATATAGATTTCCACAACCTAGCAGGCTAAAAGACTGGTCAAGTCACTTGAGTGTCTGTATTTGTCACCACTCCCTCCCCGCCCTCTGTTTTGGACTAATGCTTCCCCTACAGAACATTCCAGTACAAATGAAAACACAGGTCCTCAAGGTTTCTCTGGCCTTATGCCAAATTATCTTATGCCATTAGATGTTTCAAAAGCATATATGTACTTTCACTGAGTTTCATTAGTCAAGCACTGGTCAGGTCATTTGTGAGAGAACAAAAGGCTTTCCAGGAAACTCCTTTTTGTGGGGATGGTTACCTGGGATTACAAACCGTTGAAAACACTGCATATTAATCTTACTGCATTAGGTAACTCCATTTCTACTGCCCTATTCTTAGCCTAACAGACTGGTTACATGAAACAGATATCCAGGCCTTAAGATCTTTGTTAATGGGATGATGCCCCATCAAAGCTTTAGCATGAGCCTGACAGCTGGGGCTAACTATCATATACCATTTACTCTCAGAGATGCTGAAAGAAAAAAAAGGGACTGCCTAGTTCTTGAGGTGGGAAATTTAGTTCCCGAGACAGCAAAAGCTCCTCATCCCTGCCTCTCATATATGCATCCAGACCTTGGAAATGTCTGTGATGTTCATCATCATTGGGCTGATCTCATTCTAAATTAGAGCAGATGGCTGCTTACTTGTGATGATTTTATAGGGAAAGCCATACCCACCTTCCAAAAACACCTGCCACCCACTATCTAGGTCACAAATCCTGTCCTAGGATAATGTTGCAGTTGAAAGCATAGGCTCTGGATTAAGAATACCTGATTTTGAGAGTGTTGTATTGAAATATCCAATGATTATTGTAGAGACATATATTTCTCTCTTCAGTTTTGCAAGTGTGTGCTTCATATATTTTGGGGCACCCTGGTGAGGTGCATAAATATTTATTATTGTTATTTCTTCTTGGTAAATTGCTCCTTTTATTAATATATAATGTCCTTCTTCATCTTTTATAGCAGTTTTGTATTTAAAGTCTATTTTGTCTAATATTAGTATCGCTACTCCAGCTGTTTTTTGCTTGTTGTTTGCATGGAATATCTCTTTCCAACCTTTTACTTTCAGGCTATTTGTGTCCTTGCATGTAAGGTGAGTCTCTTATAGATAGCATATAGATGGCTGATATTTTTTTATCCATTCTGCCAGTCTGTGTCTTTTGATTGGGGAGTTCAATCCATTAACATTTAACATTATTACTGTAAAGCTAATACTTACTTTGTCCATTATATCTTTTGACTTTCCATTAACCTATCTTACTATTATCTGCCTTTTACCCTTTTTGTATATGGTGATACATCCGAAAATTACAAATAATGTAACTTATGGATTAAAGTTAACAGTAATATTGTAGTATTTTTTTAGCAATGGCAAAGAGGATATATCAATTCAAAGGGACAACAATAGGGGAGTATAAGGGGGTATGGGATTTTTCCTCATGGAGTAATGAAAATGTTCTAAAATTAAAGTGAGGAAAGCACAACTCTGTGATGAATATGACAGCCACTGAGTGAACACTTTGAATGGATTGTACAAAGCATGGAACTGAATAACACAATGAATCATGTGGTGGAAGATGGATTGTGGTTAACAGATCAAATATGAGAACCTTCTCTCATGAACTATAACAAATATATAATATTAATACAGGGTGTCATTAACTGGGTGGGTTGGGGGAAAAATACACCAAATGTATTATATTGGCTATACTTAATAATAAGGTTTCAAGGATGCTCTTTCATAGTTTGCAACAATTGTTTCACAACAATGCAATGTGTTGTTGGTGGGGTGATGTATGGGAGCCCTGTATGTTGACATGTATGTTTGTTTTGTAAATTTATAGTTTTTACTATGTACTTATTGTTTATGGATGTTCATGTATTAATGATAAGCTCCAATTTTTAAAAGCTAAAAAAAAAGAAAAAAAAAGAATACCTGAGCTTGAGTCCTGGCTCTGCCACTTATTAACTATGCATTTGATCATATTTCTTGAACTCTCTGAGACTCCATTTCTTTAATGTAATGTGGCTGGTAATAGTACCCACTTTTTATGACTGTTGTTAGGATTAAATGAGATCAGGCTTCTGAAGTGCAAAGCACCGGCTCAGAGTTAATTCTCAATAAATAGTAGACAGTATTAATTTTCCAATTAAAGAGAACATTGAGCTGTATCTACCCTTCAAGAAGGGAACCTAATGAATTATACCACCGAAAATGAGTGACTGAGAATAGGTATTACAATGAGACGAAGGTTGAAAGGACAGTACTGTGAGCACTGAAGGGAGTAAGTGGGAGCAGAATACATACAGATAAGAGCACTGGGGTCACTGGGGCAAGTCTTACCCATATCAAAAACTAAATTTTCCAATACTTTAAGCCATCATTGTACTTGTGCACAGAGATCCAAATTTCAAACTCATATACTCAGCTTTTGCCTTGGTTAGGAAATTGCATTTTCCCTTACAAGCTTAAAAAACATCTATGAATGTGCCGGCAGATGTGTTTCAATAGCATGTATGTGGATGATAAACTGAGTCAATTATTTTATTGACTTCCCCTAATCCTTGCAAGATCAAAAGAAAATTAAGCTGGGTAGCTAGAGGTTCAGGCTGATGTCAATAATGCTGAAAGAAAATAGGCAAATTATTGGCAGTATAATAAAAGCCACTTCATTAGCTTCATAAAATGGCTTCACAGACCGGATTGTTTGAAAGCATCTCACTATACATGTGGTGTATTGCCAGAGCCCTGGGCTAGAATTCAAGATACCCTGGTTCAAATTTGGGCTTCGCTAATAATTTATTCTGTGACTTTGGCCAATTCAGTTTGCCCTTCTATTGCTTAGCTTTCCCCGTCTTCAAAATAGGGATGATAACTGCCCTTTACTGTTCATAGAGTAATTATGATGATCAAATGACATATGAAAGTCCTTATCAGGTAAAAACAAAAAACCTCTAAAAATATAATTTGGAAAGCTGGAAATGACCTCCTAAATTCACAATTTCCAAGAATGCATCCTAGAGATATAGCTGTTTTAGGCTAGTCTTAGAAGTACCTGAGGAGAAATCTACAGGACCATTTTGGTTGCTTGTCCAGTGTTTTAAACTAGACATTTGGCCACCAATGACATTCTATTTTATGTCTAGTGCAAATTTATTCAATTGTGGTGAAAGGCTATATCCACTGAAGAAAAGGGAGAAGAATCATCACCAATAACATTTCTGCAAAATAATATCTAACACTTATATAGCACTTACTATGAGTAAGGTAATGTTCTAAAAAGACATATATTAATTATATATAATTAATAATTATTATTATAGTAATAATAATTATTATGTTAATAATAGTATGAGTTGCATACTATTATTAACCATATTTCAGAGAGAAGAAACTGAAGTATTGACAAATTAGGTGGTGACCTTTCTAAGATCACATAGCAAGTAAGAGACATAACTGAGGTTTGAACTCAAGCAGTCTGACTCCAGAGTCCTTGTTAAATATAAGCTTAACAGGATCCTGATCAATATGTGACATTTCAACAAGCATTTAGTCTTACAGAATCTTATTATTAGAAAGACTCTAGTTTTCTTCCTAAAACATGAGTTCCCTCTACAGCGTTCCCAGCATTCTGACTTTGCTTTGTAACTCTTCTGCAATAGGGAAGCTCACTACCTCACAAGGTTGCTCATTTCCATTTTTGAATAACTATATTAAAGTTTTCTTCTTTATATTCAACTAAAAATTGCCCCTTTGTATATTTTAACTGTTGGTTCAATTTCTGCTCTCTGGATTAACACAGAAGAAATTCAACACATTTTTCCATATATCAATGCCTAAAATATTTGCAGACAGATTTCTTGATCTTTTTCACTCCCTGCCCTTCTGCAAATCTTCCCCTTTCCAGGCTTAATACACTCAGTTCCTTCAATTGTCCATTGTCTTTTAGACAGCATACTCTCCAAAACCTTTTACTATCCTATATATCTTTTTTTGGGCACAATCTAATCTGGCAATGGACCTCCAAAATATGGCACAATGAACTAGATACAGGGTTTTAAATGTCATCTGAAGTGCAGTGGAACCAATACGTCTATTGTTCTGGACTAAGACTGAATTAACTTTTTTGGCAAACTAGTCACCTTGCTTATGTTCTTAGCCAAATAAAATCCCAAGACTGTACTTTGGCAATTGGATTTTTGGACCTGAGTGAAAAATCTCACGTTTTTCCCCTATTATATGTCATCTGGTTAGTTTCAACCCATCATTCCAAACTACTGAGATCTTTTTGAATAAGAATTATGTCCTCCAAAGAATTAACTGTCCCTCTAAACTTCCTCTCATCTGCTAATGTGATAATTATAATTTATATGTCATCTAAGTCACTGATAAAAAGTGAAGCACATGACAGCACCTTGAGAGAAGGCTCTCTGGTGGTCAAGAACATTAGTTCACTAATCAATACTTCTGAATACAGTGTCTGCTGACTGCCCAGATCCTCTTACTGTACCATACTAATCTGGTTCTCCCTCATGTTCTGAGCCATTCTTTCCAAACTGGAGCAGATTAATATTTTTCAGTGACCAGTGCAAAACTAAAATGTAGTGTCCTTTGTTCAAAACTTAAAAATTTCAAGACAGGAACATCATATTATTAAATCAAGTGTGGGACCCTTTTAAGTGTGGGACTTGTCTAAGCATAGGATTCTGTAAGTTTGTCTGCCCCCAAACTTGCATGTGACAGAGACTGCTGAACGTTCAGCAAAATCTGTTTCCATTTCTTTCTCAGCACCTACTTGGAAAATATTTCCCAGCCTCCTTTACAGTTAAATGTGACAATGTGTCTGAGTTCTAGCTAATGCAATGTGAGCAAAAGTGATAAGCAACACTCCAGACCTGGCCCATAAAAATATCCCATACAAGATTTTTAAAGCCATTTTCTCTTCCATCAACTTGATAAAGATGATAATGGTGACCTTGGAAGCCACATGCTGAAGAATGAAAGATCTCAGGCTTTTGGATGACTCCATGAGGAAGAAGTGCCCATGAATCAAAAACACTTGTTTAGGACTTTGTGTGAGCAAAAAATAAATTTCTATCATGTTCCAGTCATTAAACATCTTTGGGTTTGCTTGTTATAGCAGCTAGTGCCATTCAAAATAATACATTGCTTGATCATCAGAATTACCTGGAAGGCTGGTAATTCAGATTCCTAATTCCCTCTGACAGAAATTACAATTCATGGGACTGGGGTGGAGAGTAGGAATCTGTATTTTTAACAAGCCACCCACAGCTGATTCTGGTGATAAGGAGAGTTTGGAGACCCCTTGCTATAGGCTTTCCCTTCCACTTTCCCTAACAAAATGCCCCAGTCTATTTTCCATTTCCTCCTAGTTCTTGTTTCCAAGGCTCCATTTATCACATCACTTTAATTAATCTGCTCCATGGTATATGGACTTATGGTTGGTGCTCCAACAGCCATCTTGTTAATTTGAGGGTGGAAGTCATGTGAAAATGCAAAAGAAGCAGAAAAAGACTAGAAGCCTAGATTCCTGATTAATTCTTGAAGTTGCCATACCAACACTGTACTGTCTACTTCCTGATTTCTATTTTTTTGTTGTTGTTTGAGAGAATGTGTGTTTATGTGTTTAAACAACTTTTAAGTATAGCTTTCTTTTATATGTAGTAGAATCTAATCCTAAACTTCTGAGGAATTGTTGGGAGGTGGTACTCTTTTATATTTCTTTATGCCAATGTTTGCTGTCTGCTTTCACATAAAAGCAGACCTACTATGAACAATTTGTCCAGACAAGGTAGAGCTGAGAGATCTCTGTATTTCATTTCACTAGAATCTTAAATCAGATTGTATTTCTTTTTTTTTCAACAAAAAATATCTCATAAAAGGCAAGAGAAATACCTGCATTTGATATTTTTCAATGAATAAAGGCTCCACCTTATACCAGTTCTTAACCTGATAAAGAATAAAAACGCATGCTTTTGAGAAGCAAGAAGATGATTGAGGTTCCCTGTTTGCTTCAAGGAGATTTTGCAAAGCATGTTTGGGAATGGCTCACTTTTGGGTTCGTTTCCTTTTCATCTATTAAAAAGTAAAGAAAGAGTGATAGATGAAGAAGGATCCTATCATCTGTCTTGAAGGGACAGTTGGAGCTTTTGCATACAAATGAAAGCTATCATTCTTGTCAACTTTAAGTTGGAACTCCAAAAACTACATTTACAACAAATTTTTATTCCATAACCAATCAGAATACTCATACAAACTATTCTCCCATCTTAAAGCATTATTTCATGCCAAGAATTATTATCTTGTGGTTTTTCAACCAACTCAAGTCAATGTATTATTCATTTATGTTAAAAGCATGTATTTTCCAAAAATATTTTGACTGAATATGCCTTAACAATGAGAAGCAACTGAATAAAAAGCTTAAATTATTTGAGATTAAGCACTCAAAAAAGCAATGTCACTGCAGGATCCAACCCCACAAATGTCAGCTTCCAAAGCACCACAGTCATGGTTGGGGATTTGCAGAGTTCTGATTTCTGATTCAGGATACAAAAATTGTCACTTGGCTGGGTGACTGGGACCATCAATTCTGCTTTCAGTTGTGGCACCTCTATCTCTTGCAAATCCTTGGAATATGCCAATTTGGATCATCTAGGAAGATATAGGTGCAACATCGATAATGTCAGGAATAAAAAATGCCCATTGAGCATCCTCAAGGTATCTTGTGTCCTTAAAACAGAAAATCTAGAGAACAGAGACAACAGGCTTAGTGAC
>JAQZBX010049587.1:0-19880 GCA_029593785.1 Cabassous unicinctus
TCAATTCTCTTTGCCTTTAGCATCTATATTTCTTCACATCTATTTTCCTTCTCATTGTTTCTTAAGCTGTTACTGTATCTGAACCTTTTCCCATAGCTCTCGGTTCAATCCGTGTTCTGTTTTTGATGCCTGAGGACATACACCTTCCCCATAAGGAACAGGGGCAGAGAAGTCATGAAGCAAACAAACAAGAATGCAAGGTCATGCTGCAGAAACCCCAGCCCAGCAGAGTCCTGCACACCTTGCCAGCAAGGGCAGTCCATCAGACTCTACAGTGGCATGTTGCTAGAGTGACCAACTGTCCTGGCCTGCCCAGAACTGTGCTGGTTTTGGTACCAGAAGTCCAGTATTCTGGGAAATCTCTGTTTTGGGCAAACCTGGATAGCTGATCATTTTACATTGTGCTAATTCTCATCCAACATCTTTCTATAAAGCCTTTCCTCAATCTACACTTATCTCAACATTTGACCTCACATTTTTCTTCTTTCTTTCATAACCTCCTAATAGGTACCATTTCTGTCAACAGGCCCCTGGGACCTTGCCCCAACCAGTGTAGTGCCACTTTCTGATTGGCACATTTTGCTTGACCCTTAGCTTGACCCCACCCTGCATTTACTCATCTCTAATTGTTTTAGCTCCTGCCAGGCATCTTCAGGTATTTGAACCTGTGTGGCCCCTTTGACAGGCTGCTTTCAGTGCAGAAGGATGACTTTCTCTGCATGGAAATGGTGCCCCTGAATATCATCAGCTTTTTGAAATAGTGCCAGAATGCCTGGTTTTACCCCTGAATCCCAGAGTTCCTCTTATCTTATCCATATGCTTTCCCTTTTTGTTGACCCTTGCTTGCCAAGAGCTCTCCCATTGTTTCTGGCCTTTAGCTCTATTCATTGGCTTCTGATCTATGCAAAGGGTTTCCTCTACTTGAAACTGACCTTCACAGCAGCCCAGCTCTAAAATAGAATGTCCTAGAGGGCAGGGCACAAGGCCATTTTCCAGCCTTGACATCAAGTCTTCCAAAAGTTCCCTTGAAATTTGCTTCAGTGCATCTCAATGTATCTGGATGTCCCAATGGATTATTTTTCCTTTCTCACAACTCTTGTCCTCTGCTTTCTGTTACACCCACTTCTTGGTGTCTTAGGGATAATTTGTAATTCATAAAAAAGAGGAAACAACTCAAACCAACCAATAAAAATGTTTATGGAACGGTGGACTCATGACACCCTCAGAATCAGATTCTGAATTATAACACGATCTCTAATTCTTTAGGCAAACTAATGCTTGAGAACCGCTGAGTAGTTGCTGAAAAGAACAGTTAATCAGGAGAAAACTGCATTGTCACTGTCTGGTGTCATGGCAGGTGAAGGCAGAGTCCTTCAACTAGGCTACATTCTTAAAAATGTGGATGTGGCACCACGCTACCTGCTTGCCAAGAATTTATCTCATCATAATCCTCATGGCGCCCTCACACATCATCATCTACGTGATGTGAAGATCTAGAGGATGCAGCTATCAAGTTGCTTGGATGATTTTGGAGTTAGGAAATCACCAAAGCTTGTGATGAACTGCGAGACCTGTTGTTCCTCTTTGTTGCTGCAGAAGCACACTAAAGAGACCTTCTGAACTGAGAGCGCGAAGTCGAGTTGCTAGCATACTTGCAAAAAAGAACCAGTTCAAACTCATGGCCTTTTTTTGCTGTCTTTTTAATTTTAATAAAATAAATAATTTCACATTACATGGAGAATAAATCCATCCACTCACCATTGATAAATTTTTAGAAATATTTTCTATAAAAAGTTTAGTATTTGGGAATGAATCCATTATGACATTTTTTCTATAGGTACAGTTTTCCCATCCCTACTCCTATTATTATTGAAAAATTTTTAAAATACAGAAAAGTCCAAAAAGAAGACAAAATATCCATATATGACAATCCAGAATTAACCAGTATCTTGGTATATTTGCTTGCAGTCTTTTTTGTTTTTAAGAGAAATGCATATTTATATACAAAGATGCAGTTCCCTTTTACCCATCCTCATCCCACCTCCCACGTTCATTCCCTGTGCCTTGGTTCACAGGCAATCACTACCAAGAGTTTGGTCTGTATCCTTCCAACCTATTTCAGAAACATTTACATACAATATGCATCCCCTGCCAATATAAACTACTGAATTTTGTGAGGGAAATCTTTATTCAAATTTACAAAAATATCATTGTACTGTATGCATCATTGTGCAACTTGCAACTTGATTTTTCCCTCTCCACATGATTTTTGACATCTTTCTCTATTAAAACATGTCCTGTCTGTTGCATTTCACAGAAATCATATTCCATCACAAGAATTTTCCATTTCGTTCCTGGTGGGCATTTAAGTTGTTTCCAATTTTTGGCCACAACAAGTAATGCTATAGTAAATATCCTACTGGTACATATTCTCTGAGTATACATACTCAGAGTAGAATTGCTAGATATTTTTGGATTTGTTTTAAAGAATGCTCTCTTATTCTCAAGATCATTTAATTATATCGCTCTTTCATATTACGGTTTTTAATCCCTTTGACTTTTACTTTTGTATATGCTTTATGTACCTCCTGGACAACAAATTACCTCGAAACTATTTTTAAAATAGACCTATTATCTCATCATTTCCTGATGTCATTTTTGTCATATTCCAAATTCTAATAAATGTGTAAGTCTGTTTCTGGGCTCATTTCTGCTGCTCCAGTGCTACTCTAATACCACAAGCATTATATATTATTTGTAGCTGATATTTAGTTTTGTCTCTTGCTTTCCAATACTTACAACTTTTTTTCTAACATTGGTTAGATCTCCAGATCAATGCTGATAGCAATTATGATAGCAGGTATCTGCTTCTTGTCCCCAATTTTAGTGGAAATGTTTCTAAATATTCACCATAACCTTTGCAGTTTGCTATAGGTTTTTTGTTGATCATCGGATTTTTATCATATGAATGTCCTTTTCTTCAGTATGTAATCTCAGTGACCCATGAGTTTTTAGCTTTTGTTTCCCTCGTTCATGGTTCTTTGCTTCAGAATAATTATTTCTGATGTGCAATGAGATGTGAATTCTCAATGGAAAATTTCCATTTTCAAAGTGTTCATAGGGTTTTTAATGAGCATGAATTTTCTGGTGTCTACTATGGTGTGACTTTTGGTTGAAAGCTTTCCCACATTCACTACACCAATGAAGCTTTTTACCTGTGTGTATTCTCGAATGTAGAGCAAGAGTTGAAAACTAAGAGAAGGGTTTCCCACATTCATTACAGCCATAGGGTTTCTCACCTGTATGACTTCTCATATGCACAGTAAGAGATGAACTTTGAGAAAAGTCATTTCCACATACATTGCATTCATAAGGTTTATCACCTGAATGAATTCTCACATGTACAATAAGTGATATTCGTTGAGAAAAGGTTTTTCCGCATTCGTAACAGTCATAGGGTTTCTCTCCAATGTGAACGTTTTGATGTTTTATGAGGTACTTCTTCTGGCCAAAAGGTGTGCCACATTCACTACATTTAAAGGGTTTCTGTTCAACATGAATTTTCTCATGCTCAGTAAGGTTTGATTTGCCACTGAAGGTTTTCCCACACTCCTTACATACAAAGGGATTCTTTCCTGTGTGAGTTCTCTGGTGTCTGATGAGGTTTGACTTCTGAATGAAAACCTTCCCACAATTCTTACAGTCAAATGGCTCCTCACCAGTGTGAATCTTCTGATGAGTAAGGAGGTTTTCCTTCTGGCTGAAGGCTTTTCCACATTCATGACATTCAAAAGGTTTCTTTCTAGTATGAAAATTCTCAGTGAGGTTTGATTTGTGGCTGAAGACTTTCCCATATAGCTTACAGGCAAAGGGATTCCCCTCCCTGTAAATTCTCTGTTGATTGAGGTTGGACATCTGAATGGAAGCTTTCCCACATTCACAAGGTTTCTCTCCAGTATGAATTTTTTTTTATGAATGAAGAGTTACTTTTGGCTGACTATTTCTCCACATTTCCTACATTTATAAGGGTTTCCCCCAATATTACCTTTCAAATGTAGAGTAAGAAATGATGCTTGAGAGAAAAGTTCATCATATTCAGTACATTCAAAGGTTTCTCTCCAGCATAAATTTTCTAATGCTCAATAAAATTTTGTTACATTCACTGGTTTCTCTCCAGTATGAATTTTCTTCTGCTTAATGAGATATGTCATCTCACTAAAGGCATTTCAATATTCCTTAGAAGCACAGGGTTTCTCTCTGGCATGACTTTTACATTTAATGAAATATGACATGAATGAAAGAAGTTTCCTGAAATTCCATAAATTCTTAGGGTTTCTCTCCAGTTATGAATGCTTTGGTCTCAGTGGGGTTCAAAAGTTTTTAATGGAGTGCATTTCCACACTGATTTATACTTTATAGTAGGTAAGCTGTGGCAGAAGGATTTAACTAATTAATTTGATAATTCTTACAAAAAAAGAACCAGTTCAAATTCATGGCATTTTAAAAACCAATTGGACAGCTAAAGTTTCAGAGCAATAAACTAGCCCAAAATGTATGGACAGACAGTGCCTGCAGGGAAAGAGGAGGTACAAGTATGCACACAACTAGGCTAGATGCAGCTGGACACTGATAAGAATTCAGCTAGAAAGTTCACAAATCAGTCAAGACAAAGTTGGGGCTAGCAGGACACTGTGAACTCCTGGGAAGCTACAGAAACTTGGGGACTCAGCATCTTCTTGTAGGCTCTTTCTCACCACACTCCTGCAGGCACTCACAGAAAGGATTAGAAAGAGCTCATTATTGGGCAATGGGAGAGGGGACAAGCACCATGTTAGGGAATAAGAAACCCACCTGGATTCTTCTCCAGTATCACTGCTATAAAACAAAAGCCTTAATATTTGGGCAGAAAGGCAACAAGTACTGCTTCCCCTAGAGTATTGGTGTCAGCTCACTGGGCATTTGGGACGAGAACGAGGGGTAAAAAACCTACTTCTGAGGGTGGGGGAGGATTATTTGCTGGGCTTACAGCCACAGTGGGAGATGGGTACCAGAACTAAGAAGGCTGCGCCTCTGAGACTTAGAGGTACAATGCATGCCTATGACTGAGGCTTAGTCAGAACAACACAGACCTCATACCACCTTCCACTACCAAGATGACAAGGTTTGATAAAGTAACAGAACAATTCTAAAAGAGAGAGGCAGAAAAGAAATAGGAGTGTGCAAAGAAACACTCTGAGTCAAAGTTCAAATGGAAGATCTTAAACTCAGACTAAGACATTGCTCTGGATATGAAAACAAAAACAAGGAATCTCCACTAGAATTTGAAGGCTGTTGTGCACTGACAGTAACCATAGCAACAACAAATCTCAAACCCTGATGAACTCCTAAATAGATTAGCTCAAATCCCCACAGTAAAGATGCAGTAGAAGAAAAACAGCAGCAGCAGAAGCAGAAAAAGAAGAAGTAAGAAGAAAGAAGGAGGAGGAGGAGGAAGAGGGAAGAAAAGAAAAAGCATAAAATCTATTTATCTCAACCTTGGTTTTCCTACACAAGATGTTCAACTTTCAACAAAAATTTTTGAGACAATGAAAAGCCAAGAAAACCACACTCAAAAGACACAAAGAAATCATCAGAACCAGACTCAGATATATGATATATGACACAGATGTTGGACTATCTGATAGATAATTTAATATAACTATGATTAATATGCTAAAGGATGACAATATGCAAGATCAGATGGGTAATTTCAGCAGAGAGATGCAAGCTATACAAGTAATCAAATGGGAATGATAAAAATGTAAAACACAACAACAGGGATGAAGAATGCCTTCAATTACACAAGTGAGAAAAGAATCAATGAACTTGTTGATAGGGCAACAGAAATAAACAGAGAGTGAGAGAGAGAGAGAGAGAGAGAGAGAGAGAGAGTGAGAGAGAAACACATCCAAGAGCTATGGAACAATATTAAATAATTTAACATATGCACTACTATTGGAATCCCAGAAGTGAAGAGAAAGAAAATGGGCAAAATAAATTTCTAATTATTTAATGATTATTTAATAAATTATAATATCCAGAAAATTTCCAAAATTAATTACAATCACCATAATACAGATACAAGAATCTCAGAGAACATCAAGAAGAATAAATGCCAGGGAAGCGGGTGTGGCTCAATGGATGGAGCTCCCGTTTACCATATGGGAGGCCCCAGGTTCGCTTCATAAGTGAATGGGCATGGTTGTGTTACAATAAAACTTTATTTACAAAAGATTTATTATCCAGAACATAAAAAGAATTCTCGAGACTCAGCAATAAGGAAATAAACAATTCAATTTAAACGTGGCAAAAACAACAGAAGAGATGAGGGTGGCAAATAAGCATATGAAAAGTGTGATGCTTAATATCATTAGCCATTAGAGAAATGCAAATTAAAACCACACACATAAACAATGGACCATACATGGACTGACCAGGTTATGGAGTTATTGGAACTAACATACATTGTGGGTGTGAATGCAAACCAGAATATCCATTTTGGAATATAGCTTCACAGGCTTTTAAAATTAATTTTATTTGAGAAATTTATTGATATAATTGTATATTCATATGTAGTTGCAAGAAATAATATAGAAGTATCCCTTTGAACAGTTTGCCCAGTTTCCAACAATAACAGCAATTTGAAAAACCTAGAAATAATATCGAGACAAGGATATTGTCATTGAATCAATCTACTTTCTTTCTTTAGATTTCTCCAGTTTTACTTGTACACATTTGTGTGTATGTGTGTTTGTGTGTGTGTGTGTGTGTGTGTGATGGGTATGTACTATTCTATACAATTTTCTCACCAGTGTATATTCATGTATCCACCCCCCTAATTAAGATACTGAAGAGTTCCAATGCAGGGACCCTTCCTGTTGCCTTTTTATAATCATACTCACCTGTCTCATGTCCTGCGCCAAAATCTAATTGCTAAAAGCAATTAATCTGTCTTCCATTTCTAAAATCTGTCACTTCAAAAATGTTATGTAAACAGAATTATACAGAATATAAAATTTGGGGATTGGTTTTTCGCATTCACCGTAACTCCCTGGAGTGTCATACAAGTTGCTGTGCATATCAACAGTCTGTTCCTTTTCATTGTTGAGTAGTATTTCCTTTTATGGATATACCACATTTTGTTTAACCATTCACCTGTTGAATGAAATCTGGGCTTATTCCAGTTTTGTGATATTATAAATAAAGCTTCTGTGAACATTACTGCACAGGTTTAGGTATGAACATAAATTTTTGTTTCTCTGTGATAAATACCTCAAAATATTGCTGGTTCTTAAGGGAATTATATGTTTAATTTTATAAGAAACTATCAAACTGTTTTCCAGAGAAACATTCCCACCAGCAAAATATGAGAGATTTAGTTACTCTACATCCTCACCAGCAACTGAGTTTCAATTTACCAGTTTTTCCTTTAAGGGCTTGGGACCTGAGCATGCCTTTTGTGGGGGACAGGATTCGGTCCCCAACACTGATATAAATATATAGCTGATAAATACATAAATAGAGGAGAAGTGATAACTCTTCCTTACAGAAGACTACCAATTAATAAATGTAGAAGGAATGAGTGCTATAAAAATCACTCTTTAAATACTATAGACAACAAGGCATTTGACAAAATCCAGCACCCCATCTTGATAAAAAACACTTATAAAACTAGGACTAGAAGGAAACTTCCTCAACATGGTATAGTGCATATATGAAAAACCCACAGCTGACATCATACTCAATGGCGAAAGACAAAGCTTTCCCTCTAAGATCAGGAATAAGACAAGGAAGCCACTGTCACAACTGTTATTCAACATCATACGGTAAGGTTTAGCCAGAGCAATTAGGCAACCAAAAGAAATAAAAGGCATCCAGACTGGAAAGGAAGAAGTAAAACTTTTCCTATTTGCAGATGACATGATCTTATAAACAGAAAATCCTGAAAAATCCATAACAAAGTGCCTAGACCTAAAACATGAATCCAGCAAAGTAGCAGAGACAAGATCAGTACCCCTAAATCAGAAGAGTTTCTACACAGTAGTAATGGGCAATCCAAAGGCGAAATCAATAAAAATATTCTAATTAAAATAGCAACTAAAAGAATCAAATATTTGGGAATAAACCTTACCAAAGATGTAAATGACTGGCACACAGAAAACTACAAAACATTGCTAAAATAAATCAAGAAGAGCTAAATAAATGAAAGGACAGTCCATGTTAATGGATTGGAAAACTAAATATCGTTAAGATGCCAATTCTACCCACAATGATTTACAGATAAAATGCAATCCCAATAAAACATCCAACAACCTTCCTTGCAGAAATGGAAAAGCCAGTCATCAAATTTATGTGGAAGAATATGGGTCCCCAAATAGCCAAAGTCATCTTGAAGAGAAGAATAAAGTTGGAGGACTCACACTTCCAGATCTTAAAACTTACTACAAAGCCACAGTAATGAAAACAGCATGTCAGTGGCACAAGGGCAGACACAGACAAATGAAATGGAATTGAGAGCCCTGAAATCAACTCTCACATTTATGGCCTACTGATTTTTTAAATAAAATTTTATTGAAGTATATCATACATACACACACAAAAAACAGTAGTGTATAGTAAAAGTTGTGAACTTACAAAACAAACATGCATATCATCATACAGTGCTCCCATACATCACCCCCCACCAACACCTTGCATTGTTGTGAAATATCTGTTACAAATTATGAACTAACTATAGTCCATATCTTACATTTGGTGTATTTTTCCCAACCCATCCAATTATTAACATCCTGTATTAGCATTATATATTTTTTATAGTTCATGAGAGAATGTTCTCATATTTGTTCTGTTAACCACATTCCTTCCACCTGTGTTATAAGTACTATGCTTTCTACAGTCCATTCAGTGTGTACACTCGGTGGCTCTTATTTTCCTCACAGAGTTATGCTGTCATCACCTCAGCCAATTTTAGAACATTTTCATTACTCCAAAAGGAAAAACCCCATACCTTCTTATATCACCCTATTGTTGTCCCTTAGAATTGATACAATATCTTCTTTGCCATTGCTGGAAAAAGATTACAATATTACTGTTAACTATCACCCGGAAGTTACATTAGTTGACATTTTCCCATGTATCACCATACTCTTAACACGTTGTAAAAGAAGAACATTTTATATTTATATTATTAACACAATTTTCATCCACCACTGAAATCGTTATGTTATACATTCCCTCGATTATCCTCTAACTTCCTGTCAACTGGCGTTTACATCCACACCCTCCCCCTTTCAGCAGTGTTAGCTATACTCACTATAATGCATTGCCACCAACTCTGTCCACTTCCACACTTTAGCAATAAACCTTATTAAAAATCCTACATGCATCAAGCATCAGCTCCCTTTCTCACCCCACATTCTGTCTCCTAGTAACCTATAATCTAGAGTTTGCCTCCATGGGTTTACTCATTGTATTTAGTTCATATTCGTGAGACCATACAATATTTGCCCTTTTGTATATGGCTTATTTCATTCAACATAATGTCTTCAAGTTTCATCCATGTTGTCATATGCATCCCGATTTCATTTATTCTTATAGCTGAATAGTATTCTGTTGTATGTATATACCACGTTTTGTTTATCCATTCATCTCTTGATGGATATTTGGACTGTTTCCATATTTTAGCAATTGTGAATAATGCTGTTATGAACATTGGTGTTCAAATGACAGTTTGTGCCCTTGTTTTCAGTTCTTCTGAATATATTCCTAGTAATGGGATTGCTGGATCATACAACCTTTCTATATTCAGGTTTTTGAGGTACCAAACTGTCTCTCACAGAGGCTTCACCATTCTATGCTCCCGCCAATGGTGAAGGAGTGTTGCTATTTCTCCACATCCTCTCCAGCACTTGTAGTTTTCTGTTTTTCTTTAAAAAAAAAAAAAAGGCCATTCTATAAGATGTGAAATGGTATCTCATTGTAGTTTTTATATGCATTCCCCTAATAGGTACTGATGTTGAACATTTTTTTTCACGTGTTTTTTAGCCATTTGAATTTCCTCTTTGAAGAAATATCTGTTCAAGTCTTTTGCCCATTTTTAAATTGAGTGGCTTGTCTTTTTATTGTTGAGTTGTATGAGCTCTTTATATAACCTGGAGCTTCAGCCCTTACTGGATACATGGTTTCCAAATATTTTCTCCCATTGAGTAGGCTGCCTTTTCACTTTCTTGATAAAGTCTTTTTGAAGAATAAAAGTGTTTAATTTTGAGGAGGTCCCATTTATCTATTTTTTCTTTCATTGCTTGTGCTTTGGGTGTAAGGTTTAAGAAACAATAGCTTACCACAAGATCTTGAAGATTCTTCCCTACATTTTCTCCTAGGAGTTTTACAGTGTGACTTTTATATTTATATCCGTGATCCATTTTGAGTTAATTTTTGTATAAGGTGTGAGGTGGGTACTCTTTCTTTTTTTTGGATATGGATATCCAGTGTTCCCAGCACCATTTGTTGAAGAGACTGTTCCTGGCCGACTGACTTTGACATGGGAGCAAAGGCCATTCAAATGGGAAAGAATAGTCTCTTCAACAAATAATTCTGGGAAGTGGATCTCCATTAGCAAAAGATTGAAGTGGACCCCTTGCTCACAGCATACACAAAAATCATCTCAAAATTCATCAAAGACCTAGATATAAGGCCAGAACTATAAAACTCCTAGAAGAAAATGTAGGGAAGCATCTTCAGGACCTTGTGTTAGGCAATGGTTTCTTAGACTTTACATGGAAAACACAAGCAACAAAAGAAAAAATAGACAAATGGGACCTCATCAAACTTAAAAAATTTTGTGCCTCAAAGGACTTTATCATGAAAGTAAAATGATGACCTACACAATGGGAGAAAATATTTGGAAAGCAAATATTTTTATATTATATTTTATATAAATATATAAGAATTATATTTATAAAATATAAATAAAAATATACTATTTATATTATATTTTATATTTTACTATAAGAGATTAATATATCAAGAATATATGAAGAAATCCTTCAACTCAACAACAAAAAGACAAACAACCCAATTTAAAAAGGGGTGGGGGAAAAGTTGTGAAGAGATGTCTCCAAAGAAGATATACAAATGTCCAAAGAGCACACGAAAAATGCTTAGCATCATTAATGAAAGGAAAAATAAAAATCATAATGAGATACTATTTCACACCCTTTAGGATGGCTACTATTTAAGAAAATGGAAAATTACAAGTGTTGGAGAGGATGTGGAAAAATTAGAAACACTTATTCATTGCTAGTGGGAATGTAAAATGATGAAACATTTGTGGAAGTCACTTTGGTTGATCCTCAGAAAGTTAAGAATAGAATTATCATATGATCTGGCAATCCCACTTCTAGGCATATGCTCACAAAAATTGAAAGCAGGGACTCAAACAGATACTTGCACACCCATCTTCATAATGGCTTTATTTACAATTGCCTAAAGATGGAAGCCAACCAAGTGTCCATCAACTGAAGAATGGGTAAACAAAATGTGGCGTATACATACAATGGAATATTATTCAGCACTAAAAAGGATTGAAGTCCTGACACATGCAACAGCAGGGATGAACCTTGAGGACATCATGTTGAGTGAAGTAAGCCAGACACAAAAGTACAAATATTGTATGGTCTCGCTGACATGAAACAATTAGAACAAAGAAACTCACAATGTTAGACTCTGGAATGTAGGCTGCCATAAAATGCAGGAGTGGGCAGGAAACAGGGAGCTAAGGCTTAAAATTTACAGAGTTTCTTTTTGGGCTGATGGAAACCTTTTGGTAATGGGTGGTGGTGATGGTAGCACAGCATGTGAATGTCATTAACAGCACTGAATTATACATTTGAATGAGGTTAAGAGGGGAAATTTTAGGTTGAACGTATGCTGCTAGAGTAAAAATTTTAAAAAAGAAATCCTTGGAACTGTGCAATATAGTGAATGGTAAGTTAAAACAAGGACTATAGTTAATAGCATAATTACAAAAATCAGCTTCCATCAATTGTAACAAACGTTCCATATAAATGCAAGGTTTTTGTAGTGGAGTGGTATATAGACATCCTGGATTTTATGCATGAGTTTTCTGTAAACGCATAACTTCTCTGGTATAAAAAAATTACAGAAATAATTCCTGCAGACAGGGCAAGATCCATTGATGAATGCCAAATAGCAGGCCAAGTTTAAGCAGAAAGTGTGAATGTTTCTAAGTAACTTCCCCCAAATATTTAGTATTTACAAAGAGCAGGTTTGCACTGGAGGATGCTGGCACACACCATGCCAGCCATGGAATCAAGGCTCACGCGACCATTAAGACATAATTGCTCAGCCCCATGGCATGAAGTACTGAGAAGACACATCAGGGGGTGGAATCCTTCCCAATAGTATAACCATGAGAAAGCATCAGAAGTGTCCAAATTGAGGTACATTCTACAAAATGCTTGAGCAGAACTTTTAACAAGTGTCAGGATCCTGAGAAACGGAAAGACTGAGAAATTATCACATACGGAAAGAGACTAAGGAGGTATGAAAATTAAACGCAAGGTGGTGTTCGGAATACGTTCTGGAATAGAAAACAGACAGTGGAAAAACTGCGGAAATCTGATTGAATTCTGCACTTTAGTTAATAGCATTGAAACAATGTTAACTTCTTAGTTTTTTAACAAATCAATTTTATTTATACATATTAATAAAGCATAAATCCCTCCCAAGTGTACCGTCAGTGGTATTCAGCATAATCACATATTTGTGCATTCATCAATTCAATTATTCTTAGAGCACTTTCATTATTCCAATAATAATAAAAACAAACAAAACTCATCACCTCTCAATCTCTCTATGCGTCCCCTGCCATACACAGCTGCTATTCTTCTTCCTTCTCTCTAGTATATTTGTATTTATATTTTGTAAAAACAGCCATATATACAATATCATCCATATTCTTGTTTTATATGAGGTTTTACTATCTTATACAGTCCCATGTTACTGTTTTTAACTTTCCTTCCAGTAATATACATGATCTTAGACTTTCCCTTTCAACCACTGTCATACCCATACAATAGCACTGCTAGTTACAAACACCATGATATGTTTTCACCATTTCTGTTCATTTCCAAAGATTTATAAACAACCTTTTTACCAATTCTGCACAGATTAACCCTCAACTTTCCATTCTCTACTCTCCTTCTTTTTCTGGTGATCTACAGTCTAATTATTAAGTCCATGAATTTACACAATATATTTAGTTTATAATAGCGTAATGATACAGTATTTGCCTTTTTGTGTCTGGCTTGTTTCACTCAAAATAATCTCCAGGTTTATCCATGTTGTCATATGCGTTATGACTTCATTTCTTCTTACTGCTGCATAATAATCCATGCTGGGTATACACCATAATTTCTTTATCCATTCATCAGTTGATGGACACCTGGCTTGTTTCCAACTTTGGCTATCGTGAATAACACTGCTATGAACATCAATGTGCAGATGTCTGTTTGTGTCTCTGCTCTCAGTTTTTTTGGGTATATATCGAGTAATGATATTGCCGGGTCACATGGCAAGTCTATAATCAACTTCCTTAGGAACTGCCAAGCAGTCTTCCACAGTGGCTGTACCATTCTACATTCCCACCAACAGCGAATAAGTGTTCCTATCTCTCCACAGCCTCTCTAACATTTATAGTTTTCTGACTTTTAATAGTGGCCAGTCTAATAGGTGTGAAATGATATCTCATTGTAGTTTTCATTTGCATTTCCCTAATTGCTAGTGATGTTGAACATTTTTTCCTATGTTTCTTTGCCATTTGTATTTCTTCTTTGGACAATTGTCTTTTCAAGTCTTTTGCTTATTTTTTCATCTGGTAGTTTGTCTTTTTATTATTGAGTTGTATCATCTCTTTGTATATCATGGATATTATCAGACATGTGATTGCCAAATATTTTCTCCCATTGAGTCAGCTGCCTTTTCACCCTTTTGACAAAGTCCTTTGGGGTGCAAAATTGTTGAATTTTGAGGAGGTTCCATTCATCTATTTTTTCTTTTGTTGCTTTGGGTGTAAGGTTTAAGAAACTACTGACTACCACAAGGTCTTGAAAATGTTTTCCTATATTTTTATCTAAGAGTTTTATGGTTGTCCCATTTATATTTAGGTCCTTGATCCATTTTGAGTTGATTCTTATATAACGAGTGAGGTAGGGTTCCCCTTTCTTTTGCATATGGATATCCAATTGTCCCAGCACCATTTGTTTAATAGACTGTTCTGGTCCAGCTGAGAGGACTTGACTGCCTTGTCAAAAATCACTTGATTGTAGCAGTGAGGGTCTATTTCTGAGTTCTCAATTCGGTTCAATTGGTCGATGTGTCTGTCTCTATGCCAGTACCATACTGATTTTTACCACTGTAGCTAAGTAATATGCTTTAAAGTCAGGAAGTGAGAGTCCTCCAACTTTATTCCTCTTTTTAAAGATCTTTTTGGCTATTCAGCCCCTTACCCTTCCAAATAAATTTGATAATTGGTTTTTCCATTTTTTGCAAAAAAAGACTGTTGGGATTTTTATTGGGATTGCATTGAATTTGTAAATCAGTTTGGGTAGAATTGATATCTTAACCTTACTTAATCTTCAAATCCATGAACATGGTATGTCCTTCCATTTATTTAAATAAGTTTTCTTCAGTTTCTTTTGGCAATGTTTTGTAGTTTTCTGAGTCAAGGTTCTTTATGTCCTTGGTTAAATTTGTTCCTAAATATTTGTTTGCTTTTGTTGCTATTAATGGAATTTTTTTCTGATTTCCTCCCCAGATTGCATGAGTAGTGGATAGAAACTCTATTGATTTTTGCTGAACTCATCTATAGCTCTAGTAACTTTGTTGTGTATTTTTCAGGAGATTCTGGATATAGGATCATATCATCAGTGAATAGTGAAAGTTTTACTTCTTACTTTCCAATTTGGGTGACTTTTATTTCTTTATTTAGCCTAATTACTCTAGCTAGAACATCTAGCACAATATTGAATAACAATTGTGACAGAGGTCATCTTTGTCTTGTTCATGATCTTAGCGGGAAACCTTGCAGTATTTCACTATTCAGTACAATGCTATCTGTAGGTTTTTCATATATGCACTTTACCATGTTGAGAAAAGTTCCTTCTATTCTTATCTTTTGAAGTGTTTTTGTCAAGAAAGGATGCTTTATCAATCGAGAGGATCATGTGATTTTTCTTCTTCAATTTATCAATGTGGTTTATTATGCTAATTGATTTTCTTGTTTTGAACCACCACCCTTGCATACCCGGGATAAAATCCACTTGATCATGGTGTATAATTCTTTTAATGTGTTTTTGGATTCCATTTGCAAGTATTTAATTTAGGATTTCTGAATCTATATTCATTAGAGCTATTGGTAATTTTCTTTTTTTTTTCTTTTTCTTTTTTTGTAGTATCTTTATCTGGTTTTGGTATTAGGGTGATGTTGGCTTCATAGAATGAGTTTGGTAACATTCTTTCCTGTTCAATTTTTTGGAAGAGGTTGAACAAGATTGGTATTAAATCATCTTTGAATGATTGGTAGAATTCACCTGTCAAGCCATCTGGTCCCAGGCTTTTCATCTTTGGGATCTTTACTATTTCTTTCCTTTGACTTGGTTTGGTGTTAGTATGCTGTTCTTTTTCTAATTTCTCCAGGTGTGCAGTTAGGTCTTCAATTTCATGTCTTTCTTCTTTTTTAATGTAAGCATGAGGGCTAAACATTTCCCTCTCAGCACTGCCTTTGTGGTGTCCCATAGGTTTTGATATGCTGTGTTCTCATTTTCAGTCATCTCAAGATATTTGGCTGAATTCTAGCGAAATTTCTTCTTTGACCCACTGATTATTTAAAAATGTGTTGTTTTATCTCAATATATTTATGAATTTTGCCTTTTTCTGTCCATTATTGATTTCCAGGTTCATTCCGTTATAATCAGAGAAAGTGTTTTGTATAATTTCAATCTTTTAAAATTTATTGAGACTTGTCTTGTGACCCAACATATGGTCTATCTTGGAGAAGGACCCATGAGCACTTGAAAAGAATGTATATCCTGTTGTTTGGGGATGCAATGCTCTATAGATACCTGTTAGGTCTAGTTCATTTATCATATTATTCAAGTTTTCCCTTTCTTTATTTCTCCTCTGTCTAGAAGTTCTATCCAATACTGAGAGTGGTGGAGTATTGAAGTCTCCAACTATTATTGTAGAGACATCTATTTCTCCCTTCTTTTTTGCCAGTGTGTGCCTCATGTATCTTGGGGCATTCAGGTTAGGTGCATAAATATTTACTATAGTCATTTTTTCTTGGTGAATTGCCCCTTTTATTAATATATAATGACCTTCTTCATCCCTTATAACAGTTTTGCATTTGAAATCTATTTTGTCCGATATTAGTATCGCTCCTCCAGCTCTTCTTTGGTTACTATTTGTGTGGACTATCTTTTTCCAGCCTTTCACTTTTGACTTGGTTTTGTCCTTACATCTGAGGCGAGTCTCTTGTAGACAACATATAGATGGCGCATATTTCTTTTATCCATTCTTTCAGTCTATGTCTTTTGATTGGGGTGTTCAAGCCATTAACACTCAATTTTATAACTGTAAAGGCATTACTTTCTTCATCCATTTTGTCCTCAGTGCTCTGTTGTCATATCATTCTATTGTCTGTCTTCTTACCCTTTAGTTTACCCTTCCTAATAATCTTCATTTCTACACTCTTCTCCAGATCTCTTACCCTTGTTTTTTCCTTTCAAGCTGCAGCACTCTCTTTGGTTTCTCTTGTAACTCTGGTCATTTGGTAACATATTCTAACAGTTTTTGTTTGCTGTGAAGACTTTGGACTCACCCTCATTTTGAAGTACAGTTTTACTGTATATAGTATTCTTGGCAGTTTTTCTCTTTCAGTACCTTAAATACATCATACCAGTTTCTCCTTGTCTCCATGGTTTCTGATGAGAGGTTGGCACTGAATCTTATTGAGTTTCCCTTATATGTGATGCTTTGCTTTTCTCTTGCTGCTTTCAGAATCCTCTCTTTATCTTTGATATTTGTCATTCTGAATACTAGGTGTCTCAGGGTAGGTGTATTTGGATTTATTCTCTTTGGGGTGCATTGTCCTTCTTGGACATTGGTATTTATGTCTTTCATAATGGTTGGGAAGTTTTCAGTCATGATTTCCTCAAATATTCTTTCTGCTCCTTTTCCATTCTCTTCTCCTCCTGGGATACTGGTAATGTGAATGATTGTTTGTTTCACATTGTCATTCAATTCCCTTAGACTCTGTTTCATTTTTTCCATTCTCTTCTCTTTCTGTTCCCCTGTCTTTCCAGTTCAGATGTTCTGTCTTCAAAATCACTAATTCTATCATTGATCTATTCAAATCTGCCCTTCTGTGCCTCTAATGGAGTTTTAATCTCATCTTTCATGTCTTTCATTCCCATAAGGTCTGCTACTTTTCTTTGAAGGCTTTCAAATTGTTCTTAATGCTCTCCCGGTGTCTTCTTAATATCCTTTATTTCTTTAGTCATATTTTCTTTAAATTTTTTGAATTGATTTAAGAGAGTTGTGTGATTATCACTGATTAATTGTCTTAAATCCTGTATCTCTTCAAGATATTTGGTTTGTTTTTTTGGCTGGGCCATCTCTTTCTATTTCCTGGTATGGCTTATAATTTTTTGCTGATGTTTAGGCATCTGAATATGTTGGTAAATTTATTCTGATGAACAATTCCTCTCTCTTGCCTATTTATTTTCACAGCTCTTCTCTAATATTTGGTTCAACTTATTCTCAGTCTTTAAAATTTAAAGTTATCAGAATTGCACCAAGATCTCACTAAAGGGGCACAGATTTTCTCCCAGGCATTAGGATACAGAGAGAACCAAAATGTTTTTTGTCCATGCAATTCCCAGATTAGCCAGAAGATGGCGCTCCTCAGTGCAACTTTCAATACAGATGTTTCAATATTGGCTTTCCAAATCAAAGGGACTGTGATTTGTTTAGGGCATGAGGGAGGGTTTCTTCCATGGGCTCTGCTGGCTGAATTCACTGAAGAAAAACCTCCCAACCCCCTCACATTTTTCTTGAAACAGCTGACAGGGAAGAAGATGTCTGTTCCCATCTCAGTCAGCTGCAGTGAGCCAGGGGTTTTACCCGTGCTTCATATCTTGGGGATGAGGGAGGGGAGTCCTTCCTTGCTTCCATGGGAGCTTTGTTAACTCACATTGGTTGTTTTGGCTTCTTTGTCTCTCTGTCCCTTTCCCTCCTGGGAGTTGTGTAGCACAGTCCTGGTCTGCTGACCCCAAAGCAGGTCCCTCAGACAGCTGTTGGCTCTTTCTCCATTGTTTCTGTGAGAGCTCTGAGCCCTGTTAGTCCAACACCATCTTCCCACAATCCTCCAACTTCTTAGTTTTGATAACTGTTCTATGATTACATGAAACACTAACATAAAAGTCTGGGTAATGGGTATAATATAACTTTGTAATTTTTTGTAACTCTTCTAGAAGTCTAAGTCTAAAATTATCTAAAAAATACTAAGTCACATTTTGTGGGCTACAAGAAATAATTAATTATCTAGAAACCTAGGTAAATAAAAGGAAATAAATCAAGCATTTATTCTGCCTTTCTGATATTAACTGTAACCCTGGATAGCCAAATAATAGATGAGAGAAAGTGTTTCCTTACAAAATATTCTAATAAATTAAAACAAAATGGTAGTCTACGTATATTAGCTCTTTAAAACACCCAATGAATTAATGGATCCAGGCTCTGAGTAGCATTAGTTGCTAACATTAAAAAGGAGTGATGAGCTTCATGGTGAAAGAAAACAATACAATCTGTAGAAAACAATGCAATCTATAGCCTTGTCAAGGAATTGGACCTCAGTCTGGACTTCTGGATCCAGTTTCCAATTTGCAGAAAATAGAACATAAAAAACATGCTGAGTTGCACAATGCGCGTGAAATCCAGGCAGTAGAAAGCTCTGCAGATAAAAAAGCCTAGATTCTTGCAAAGATAAATTTCAAGAAAAAGAAAGGGATGGGGGTATAAACTCTGGATTGAAGGAGACTTAAATGACACGGCAAGTTGACAAAATAGACATCATTATATCAGTGTCTAGAAGTATTCATCTGGACGGTAGAACCATGAAGAAATTAAGGAAGTTCTTATAAAAGTCAGCACAGCAATTATTTAGAAGGAGAAAGGGGCTGTGATTTGGTTGGGGCATGAGGAAGGGTTTTGAGGTAGCTGGCAAAGTTATTTCTTGTCTTGGATGGTGGATACAAGGGCATATGCCTTATAATGATTCACTAAGTTCTACATTTGTTTTGTGTGAGTTTTTTTTTGTTTGTTTCATCTAAAAATAAAAGAGGTAAATGATAAATACTTAAATTCAAGAAGAAAACGTTAATAAGGAGTATTCACGGAACTCAAGGGAAGCAACTGCATGCAGGGGAGAGAATGGAATCTCCTTCTGCCCCTGCCCTCAGCAGATCCACGCTCCCTGGCTAGTGGCAAGGGTGGCTCCACAGTGTATTTCCCCAACCCCTGGGTTTGTCCAGATCCACAGCTAACCATGGCTGTCGCCCCTGTCAAATGGCAAGAGAGGGAGTCTGACGGGTCAGCCAGCCGGTGTGGACTGTGCCCCCAGCAGCTGAGCAGAGACCACGCATGCCCAGCTCCCCTGCAGGTGGTCTGCAGGGGAGATTCCACATGAAGAGAGGAAGTCATGACTCTCTCCTACATGTTCTGTGTCTCTTGTTGGGTGTGTTTTGGGGTCTTGTTTTTTT
>JAQZBX010049588.1:0-19891 GCA_029593785.1 Cabassous unicinctus
TTTTTTTTTTAAGTATAGTCTTATTCACAAAACAACCCATAATTAGATTTGAAAAGTTACTTATAAACATTCTATTAAATAATATATACAGAGTTTCATAATTAATGATGGACATATTAAGACTGGGCCATAAGATAATATATGGGGGGGAAATGACCAAATTATAAAATATCCCAGAAAAATCAACATACATTCTTTTGCCTCCTATTACTGTATTTTTCTGGCAAGTTTCAGGAGTAAGAAGGCAAAAAAATCTCTGATTTACCAGAAGTATTTTTTATGATGTACCTTATAGAAGCCCATTGAAATTATTACTAAAGAAAAGCAAAATTAAATTTTTCTACACACAAAACCTGTAATGGGAGGTGGGGGTGGGGGATTTTAAAAAAAAATGGAGAATAGAGAGAGGGAGTAAGGATGTAAAAGAAAAGTACATTAGTAAAATTCACTTAAAATTTGCCCAAAACTCATTTTACTTTTGTCCATATTATAACACTAAGGTTTCAGACCAAGCGTTTATTTAGTATAAACTTTGAAAATAGAATAGTCTACCTCAAATCTTTTACTGAATGAATAAATGGATGCTTTCTAATCTTATTTACTTAATTAATGCCACTTACCTTCATGCTTTAAATTTTTAAGTTTTCAGTCTCCCTTCTCCTAAATCTTAAGTCTTTGGAACACAAAGGGGATATCAAAAGATACTATGAAATATCCTAAAATGCACACATCAGCCTATCAACGTCAAAAGGCACACTATGCAACGCACTGTTGAATATTACTGGTAAAAATTTCTTGAAACGATAACATTATAAATAAGAAAAGCAGAGGTGGATTCATGTTTCTCTTTCAGAAAAACTAAAACAATATGAAGTCAGGTATCAATGTGAATAGTTATTCAGAATAAAGAAAGAAATCACAAGAAATAACAAATTTTTAAAAGCCAGTAAATACAACAAAACAAAACTCAGAACATGAACACAGTATTTTAATTCATTAATTGGCTGACCTTTATAACACTTTCTTTACTAATCTTTTTAGGTGAATATTTTATGATTATCTCTACATATAACAGTCTCATAGTATTACATTCTGTAATTTTGCCTTTCCTTTGGAGAGTCAGATCATATTTGTTTTTTATTATTGATGGTTAGGATGCATGAAACATGTATCTACATTCCCATATGCACTTATGTTGGTTGCACTGTCACAGCCTATGCCACATAGACACAGGCATTCTGAGAAATTCTATTTGACATGAGGCTCATCAAGAGGGGGAAAATATGCATAGTTATAATTTTAAGTCCTACACTTGATATGGGTTCCACCTACTCTGTATTCTCCAATCAAGAATATATAGGAAAGAACTTCTGTTTTGACTAGGTATTTATGAGAACCAAATTCTCTGTTTTATACATTCAATGACTGGAAGAATATCACACAGACTAGTTTCTGGCTCCATACATTTCAAACATTTCTCTTCCACTACCCACATATTTCAGGTACCATGGGACACATTCAAATTGCAATATGACATCTGGCCTTCCACATTTATGTCATGATCAGTAAGGCACTCCAGTGAGTAATAGGAGTATTTCTAGAGGTCATTTCTTCACCAGAATAGCTAACTGTACACCAACTGACTCCAAGCCATGTAAAAATACGCCATTAAACCCAAACTGAATTTATCGCCAACTGAGCTTCCACTTAACAGGATCCCAAAATGCTCTTGGCTACTCCTAAGCCACAATAAATGAGGGGAAGTGTGACAGAAGAACTCAGAATGGAATGAAATGGAATCGTTAAAAGATTATGCTTTAAATATCTTACTTCTGCAAGTTTGAAGAAAAAAAAATTGGACCCTGTAAACACGTTGCTAGAGGTCCTAACAAGGCATTTGGAAGATGCCTGTACAAGTGAAGAGCTCTGAAGTTTAAGCTTCATTAGCTTCATGGAAACCCACCTTCACAGAAAGATAATATCTTCAAAAATACAAGTGAATTCAAAAACAAAAACAGATGTGTAGTCTGAAAAAATGAACAGAAAGACCACTGGTATCTCAAGCCAACTTAAATAGAGCAACTCTCCTTTCGGGGTCATGGGGAGTGTGTTTCAGTGAATTTCGAAGACTACTACTTTATGGTTGCATATGACATGTGAAGAAATACAGGGAGAAGTGAGACATGTATTAATTACAATACACTAGATTGACTTATATGAAATAAACAAGAACCGTGCACCTCTTTGTATATCTTTATAACCAGTTTTACTGGAAACTTTCTTGATAGATACATATTAATCCTAAACCTAATTGTGGAACAACAAACAGTACTAAAAATGTTAACTAAATTACTTTAACATATCTAAGAAAAATACATAGTAAAGTAAAAAGAATGGATCTTTTAAATCTGCAAGACTGAGATGAATATATGTATTAGTAAAATGCCATCAGAAACTGTAATTACACACAATAGACAATGTACAAAGTAGTGTATCAATACTGGTGTGTTTTTTTTGTTGTTACTATTGCTGATATGGCTTAGTTTGCAATTATCATTATGTGACTATGGAAAAATTAATAGGGTGACAATAAATCGAAGTTTAAGCAGTTTTTATACTAATTTAAGATAAAAGCTGTTTCTCTTCATTTAACAAGATTAGCCATTAAATAGAGTATATTATGAATAATACTGATTCACCATTGTTATCCTGCATTTTATATAGCAGAGTAAAGCTCCTAAATTGCTAGTAGGAAAACCAAAAAATATGGGGTAAACTGATGACTATGGACATTTTCTCTACTATATAATATATAGGCATTTGTTGTTTACTTCTGAATCTCATTAAAATCTACAAGCATAATTAGAATGTACATTCTTTTTTTTTTTTTTTTCCTGTGTGGGAAAGGGTGACCTTGAGCCTGTGGGGAGCAAGCTGGCTCCAGACTTCTCTAAGTCCACATCTCTTTGCCTCCAATTATTACGTGTCCAAGGACAGGAAACCACAGACACGCCTTTGTGGGAGGTAGAATGTATATTCTTAATGTTACTGTAGCAGTTTGATATTATTTATGAATTCCAAAATTAGATATTGGATTATGTTTTTGAACTGGTCTTTTTCTCTGGGCATATTAGATTATATTGGATTCAGAGGTTTTGTTTTTACTTGATTAAATAATGATTAGGACTTTGGGCCATGCCAGTAGGATGTTGAGTCCCTGCCCCCTTGGTAGGCGGGGACTCACAGAGAAACTGCACCACAGAGAAGGAAGTTTGGAGTTTTTGGGCTGGAGTCCCAGAAAATAAGCACACAGAGGAGCTTAGTGGTGACAAAAGAGAAAAGGCCCCAGGAAGAGAAACAAGCCATTCGCCTGACAGTCTACAGCTGGCCTTGTGGAGACAGCAGAGGAGCTGAGACTAGAGAGAAACAAGCCCCCGGAAGAGAGGAACCCAGGAAGCCTGAACCGTCATAGAGGTTGGCAGCCATTTTACTCCAACACGTAGCAATAGACTTTGGTGAGGGAAGTAACTTATGCTTTATGGCCTGGTAACTGTAAGCTTCTACCTCAAATAAATACCCTTTATAAAAAACCAACAGATTTCTGGAATTTTGCATCAGCACCCCTTTGGCTAATTTGGTTACCTAATATATCTGGTCAATATTTATTAAATTATAAAATGCATTAAACAATAAACAACATATTTTCAGGCAAACAAAATTATTTTAGATATTTCATATAAAGCTTCAATGAATGCGGGTATTCATTATTTGGTAATAAAAATGACAAGATGAAGTTGTACAATTTACTAAGAATAATTCCAAATTCTTAAAGGAAGTTACAATTCATAATTCATCATTCATTATTATACTAGTAAGAAATATGGATTATATTACATTTTAGTAGCATTTGGTTATGAGAGATTTGGGCGGGAGAGACAGAAGGAAAAGCCAAATACACAGGAAAAATAGTGACTATGCCTTGGTTTGAAACTCTATAACAGAATTTTATTTCTATTCTCTACAACTGTGGCTAAAAATCTATTCTTATTTGTTCAAAGTATAACTTTATAAAGAGATGCTTAAGCCAAATTTAAACACTGATATTTGGTTGTTTGACATCAGGAAGCAGATACAGAGTAAAAATAAATCACACATTAGATACAAAACAAAGTACTCATATTGGTATTTGCAATTAAGTCTAATGTAAGCAGATCTAGTGTCATTTAACATTTGATTATCTAGTTTCTAGTATGTTTCAGTCATATAACAGTGAATTAGATAATTTTTCTTAACTAACTTGTTTAAATTTATACTTTGTAAACAGAAACCACTTTTTTAGTATGTAACAGAGGATGTTCTAAGTAAAAACTCAAAAGTATATAACAATATATATAACTAATTAAATATCAGTGTCATCCACAACACTCTCAATTGATGAATAGATAATCTCTAAGACCATGAAAAGAATTATGAAAGCAGTATTATTTTATTAAAATTTATAGGTCAAATGAAATATTCCTGTCCATGTTAATTGATTCTGATCCTATTTCTTTACCTCTACTTTGATTTCTAAAATAAAGACAATCATATTGAAAAACTTGAACAAAATCATCAAAGTGGAAATGAGATATGGCTTTGCTTTTCAAAACCAACTTATTTTTTCCTTCTCCTACACATATCTGTCCAAAAGAAAAGCAAATTCAAACTTTTAAAGTATTATTTAGGGAAGTGGATGTGGCTCAAGCTATTGGGCTCCCGTCTATCATATGGGAGGTCCCAGGTTCGTTTCCCAGGGCCACCTGGTGAAAGCGAGCTGGCCCGCGTGGAGAGCTGGCCCACGCAGAAAGATAGCACAACAAAGAGAGACAGAGGAAAGAAAATGAGAGACACAATAAACCAGGGAGTTGGGGTGGCTCAAGCAATTGAGTGCCTCTCTCCCACATCGGAGGTCCCAGATTCAATTCCAAGTGCCTCCTAAAGAGAAGACAAGAAGAAGAGAAGACACATAGGACACACAGTCAATGGACATAGAGAGTAAGACAGTGAACGCAAAAAACAATGGGAGGCGGATAAATAAAATAAAATAAATCTTTAAAAAAAATAAAGTATTACTCAAGTTTCTGAATTTCACTGAAAAATCCTTAGGGGATACTCAAGACCAGAACTGCATGTTTTTCTCTTAGGGAAAACAGTCCTGGGTTCTTAGACCAAAAGACATTAATACAAAATGTAAAATTCTACATATAAATAATGGATGTACCAGTAAAGACTGGCAATTAACGCTTGTACTCTCAAAGTCATTATCCAGTAGGAGATTCATTTTACTAATTTTCATTAAAAAGGAGAGAAACAGAATCCTGTAGGGCAGAACCTTTGATGTTGCATTGTTTCTTTTTTTCTATATTTGATAAGTAGTTTCGTAAGGGACATTTAGAGGTCTTCTAAGTCAGAACTTAGAATTTATTAGTCTTCCTTGCACACTAAATGTGAATGTTTAATATGGTTCATGTTTATTACAGACAAGTCTCCTCTTTCTGTAGTGAGTACTTTGATTTAAATGCCCATCAGTAAGTGACATGCAAAGTATGTGTCCTATTAGATATACCAATTAGGAGCTTTAATTGTATAGTATAGTATTTATTACTATACTAGTATTTTCTCAAATTCTAGATCAAAAAATGTGATTGTAATTCCAGTTAGTTGTCTTGACACTAATCAGCCAAGAATGAGAAAATTGATGGAAATCCATCACAACAGAAAAGCACATCACAGAGATGATGTGTTAGTAGCATCTGAGTTATTTATTTTTCCCTAGATTCATTTCATCCAAATGGACAAATGGATGATAAACCCGACACCATAGTTAAATAAACACATTTGGGATAAACAGCATAAGGTTAAGACTGTAGTTCCTCAGAAATGACAAGGTTAGAGCCTATCCAGGTTCACTGAACAAATATATTAAACAAGAGTACATCTGACCAGTAAGCATTAATACTAACACAAGAATAAAATATACCAACATCCAAAATATTATGAAACACCAAGTTAGGTCAAAAGACAGATTGTGTTCATTTTTTTCCCCTCTGAAAAATGTCACTATTGAGGGAAGGATGTGAAGACCTTGGAAAGATATATTTAAACTTTATTATTCCCTGGAAAGATAGATCAGGAAACAAAACATAATTAATCAATGCTTTCATATCACTCTGCTTGGATACCAAATTTCTTTATGAAGACAATGATCAATATAAATGTTGAGAGGATGGAATGTCAAGCTGAGGATATACACACTGAAATCTGTAATCGTGAACTCTGCCAGAACACACTGGCAGAACTATAACTGCATTTTAAAGGGTTTTCTTGGTTAAGTCCTGAAAAGCTTCTAACATTCCTCATTTCTCAAAATTGGTTTGTTGTGTGTATTTAAATATCTCCATTCTTTAAACACTTTATCTATGCTAATATCTATTAGCATACTTGAAAATAACAGAAGTATGTCAAAACCTAGATAACAGGATTGAAATTTAAACTTAAGAATACATTTTCACACCACAAAAATATTAATTAATGAGGTTCTAGGTACAGATCTGAAGTAACCCCTTGCAAAATAATTCAACATTTTTAAAAGGTTAACAAAGTAAAAAGAAGACTATCACATTGCCTCTTTCTTAAAGATATTTTTAAAATAAGTGAGGAGGATATACATGATGCAGTGTGGACAAAGTGTACTAAGAGCAATGACAGTTGATTCCCCATGTGCAGTGAAAAAGAGAATACAATGAGCTCCAAGTTCCTTTGCAGCTCTAACAATTTGATATTCAATAACTCTTAAAATAGAAGCAATGACCTATGGTGGCTTTTTTGTCCATAGAGGGTCCCTAAGTTACGTGCCTTGCCTGGCAGAAAGAATGGGAGGTGGTGGGGCAAGAAAAAGATCATTCTGCTTATTCCAGACCAAGACATACAAGTTCCTTTACATGCAGCAAACTTTTACCTGCACACTGAAAATATGCACTCAATTTTCCAGTCTCACTGTACATTGACTGTAATGTAAAGAATCACAGAACAGGAAAACGAATATACGTATATATACAATGAAGTATTTCTTCAAATCCTCATGCACATAAGAACCTGTCATCACTTGAATTGTTCTGGGTTAAAAATGTTAAATAGTGTGTAATTAATTATTAGGCAGAACTGTTAGGTTCTACCTAATTCTTGCTGACCTATGCAAAGCTGAATGGTCCCTTGATTTCTATGCTGAAACTGTCCTATCTTTAAAATTACAGTATGTACTTTTGAGCTGTCTAAATAGAATAAAAGTCTAAAACAACAATAAGAAAAATAATGTATCTCTATCTCTCTTATATTTTACCACTGGTTTTTGAGACATTATACTTCTATACCTGTTCCAGGTCCTTAATGGCAACTTGACATCTGCCCCTTAAATGCAGAGTGTTCTCTGGGATTTTTCAAGCTCATACTACATTTATCTCTGTGGGTAATACCATCTATTCCTCTGCAACCATCAGCTTCATGCTTATATTTGCTTCATCTAGATGTTCCTCGTTTACCACTCTTATGAATACTAAATGTATATAAATTACTGCCTGCTGAATTATACATTTATATTCTGCCCTGATCCCAAATGAATTTAAAGAAACTTAAATGGGTAGTATGACAATCACAAATGTACTGAATTATATTTAATAAAACACGAAAACTAAGGTAGTTATGCTATAAGATTCTAGTTAGTTACTATCTTTAAGAGGGCTAAGAAAATTGGCTAAAAGTTTTGAAGCAGCCAGCCTAGTTCCCTGAATCTAGGGCACAAATGTGATTTCCTTGTGCAATTTCACTACAAAAAGGTAGGGGTGGGCAGGTGAAGGTGCTAGCTTTCAATCAATTATACTAAATATATCTTTTCATCCATAAGGAATAATAGAGTTATATACCCTCACTATCTGCTTGAGAGCAGTACTTATTACTTTTTAGTAATTGTTTGTATTGTCAAAGTATACTTCTGTACATATGATATTCTGAATTAAAACTATAAGACATAATCTGTTTGTGCACATCAACTTTACAGTTAACAGTTTTTAAAAACAGTAAATACTTACATATTTAATTACTTACAGATTGTTAGGCCAGAGTGCTAAAAAAACTTAAGGAAATAAAACATAATCTAAAGCAGCATATTAACTTGATGAAATGGGCAGGTTCTTAAGAGTGAGAAACATGAATAGAGAAACGTTTGTAAACAATACCAGAATCAAACATAAAGAACAGGAAGTCAGGTACAATTTGACAAATTATCACTTGAAGACACCAACTAGATTATATCTGAGAGGTGCAAAGAACCAATACAGTTTGCAAAATACTAATTTATTTATTTATCAAATACTTCAGAGTAGTAATATGGCTTTTTGGTTTTGATGAATTCCAAGTTGTGCCAGGTTGAGATTATCTATGAGTTCCAAAAAAAAATATTGATTATGTTTGTAAACTGTTGTTTCTCTTGGCATGATAACCCTTTGATTGTATTAGATTCAGCTGATATGTACTGATTAAATTATGTTATGATTAGGCCTTTGATTCAACCACATCATTAGGGCTTGCAGGGTTGCATCCCTGCCCCCTTGGGCAGCTATACAAACGGACACTCAATCAAGAACACAGGGAAGTAGATTCACAGAGAAGATACACAGAGGATCTTGTGGCCTAGGAAGAGAATTGAGCCTGATATTTTACAGGTGATCTTGTGAAGAGAGCAGAGCAGTTGAGCTCGGAAAGAAACGAGCCCTAGGAAGAGAGATGAGCCTTATACCAGCCTACAGCTGAGATCAGAAGAAGCTGGACCCATGGAGCTTTAAGAGGAAAAAGGAAGGCTGAACCCTCATAGATATCAGCAGCCATCTTGCGTCAACATGTGGCACGGACTTTGGGTAAGAAAGTACCTCTTATGGTACCTTGAGTTGGACTCTTTAGGGTCTAGTGACTGTAAGCTTCTACCCCAAATAATACCCTTTAAAAAAACCAACAGATTTCTGGTACTTTGCATCAGCACCCCTTTTGGCAGACTAATACACAAGTGTCAACTTATTTTATATTTTTTAAGTTGCCCCACTACAATTATCTTCAGAGTGTTAAAAAAAATCATCTGTAATGGCAATTAACCCACAAAGTACTAAAATACACATCATTTTAGGAAATAATTTCATTTCTCACTTTTTAGGATGCACCTTCTGGGCACTTATAGAGCAAGTATAATATCAGTTGCTAAGAGAGCTTTCGGTTCACACTTTTAAATGAGCAGGAAATAGAAAATGGAGCATGAATAACAGTTATTAATAATTTTACCCCCGCCACAGTCTGAATTACAAGTAAATTTATTTGATTCTCAACTGCTGAAATGATGACAATGGGGGAAGGAAGTGAAGAAGCTTTAAAATATAATACAAACATATATTTTTTATGTATCATTTATGTAATCTAAGTATCTTTAAAAAATTAAAATTAAATTAAAAAAGAACATATATGACAGCAAAATATAGTAAGATAAATTAGAAAAAATATATAATAAAAACATTTGAATGGTACTGAAATATCTGTGCCTATCTTTATCATTAGATATAGAGAAAGGGCACTTTTAAATTTAATGGAAAAATTCTAATGCTTTTGACCTATGCGGATAAATTTTCTACATTACAGAAAATACATGTCTATCTTTTCTACCTTATTGAATATCACATTCTCTTGAGCTTTATAAATGGGGAAAATTTGTCAAGTTGTTAGGGGCTTGCTAAAAATAACTATTTATAAATACCGAAGGAAAATTTTTAAATTAAAAAAAAAACGACAATGTGTAGAACACAAGGTATAATACATATTAAATTATTCAGCAGTATTTCAGTTACAAAAACATTGCGGGGAAGCGGGTGTGGCTCAATGGATAGAGCTCCTGTTTACCATATGGGAGGCCCCGGGTTCGCTTCCCGGGGCCTCCTTGTGAGGGCAGACCGGCCGGCCCACTCGGAGTGGTAGGCTGATGCAGCAAGACCTCACAGCAGGAAGTGGGTGTGGCTCAATCGACAGAGCCCCCGTTTACCATGTGGGAGGCCCCGGGGCCTCCTTGAGAGAGCAGGCCGGCCCGCGCGGCACGGTGGGCTGATGCAGCAGGACCTCACAGCAAGGGGGAGATAAGCAGACACAGAAGAAACACACAGCGAATGGACACAGTAAAACACAAGCAGCAAGGGGGGGATAAATAAATAAATAAATAAATCTTTAAAAAAAACATTGCATACCTGTTTTTCTTAAACTATGTGAAACTATATCCAAGTCAAATATGGTAGACCTCCTTAAAGGTTTATATTTTGAAACAAAGAATGGGGTACTTGTACCTCCTATGAAAATCAATTTTAAGACATCTCAACATTGTCCTCCTTTTCAAAAAATGTTCATGTGCTGACTAAAAAATTATAATATACCAGTATAAAACAATTAAAAAATGGTGTTTCCAGGACCAGTTTTAGAATTACTGCCCTTTTTGTGCCAATACACATATATTGTTTGAAGACTGTGATAATAAAGTATGAACATCTGTATGTTTTCATAGAATTTAAATAGCCCTTTAAAAAGGATTATCAAAACAGTGCAGCCTTGTTTTTATAAAATCGTGAAACAATGACTATAACTTGATACCTTATCTCGTATGTTTCCTATAACATGTACTTTCATTTATATGTATAAGGATAATAAGAAGTATTTGACTAGATATTTCGCTTTGTATGTAAATGCATAACACTGTAAACAAAGATGTTACCTACAATGTACAATCCCTCAAGTCCAGCTCTTCCAGATTCTTTGTATCAGTATTTGCTTGCCAGTCTAGTAACAATGGGTAATTGCCCAGAATAATAATTTTTTACTTCCTGTTTCTCACCAGTCTACTTCTGGATGCCCAAATCATATCCCTATCATTGAACAGATTGATAAACATGTAAAGATGTATAGATGTAAGATTACTAGCATTTGCCATATTGTCTCCCTAATACCAGTAGTTCCCATACATTGAAACACCATGTGCAAAATGATCTATTACAATTTTAATGGAGCAGAGAATCCATTTTCCCAAAGAAAATAAGTTATAGATAGTGGTGTATTTCATAGGACAGACTTTGAATCCGATATAGTCCATGAAGACTTAAGTTTTAAATAAGAATACCTTTATCAGGTACCATATATTCAAACATGATTGCCTTAATTCATAGGACTATATAACAGTGAACCATGTGATGGAAGATGGACTGTGGTTAGCAGTACAAATATGAGAGTGTTCTCATGAACCATAACAAATATACCATACTAATACATAGTGTTAATAATAGGGTATGTATGGAAAAAATATACCAACTGTACTCTATGGACCATAGTTAATGTTAATAGTCTGATCATGTTCTTTCATAATCTGTAATAAATGTTCCACAACAATATAAGGTGTTGGTGGGGGTGTGATGTACGGGAATATTTTGCACATTATGTATGATTGTTTCGTAAGCTCACGACTTCTCTAATTAAAAAATGGAAAAAAAAAGATTGCCTTAATTATCTAATTAACACCTTAAGAACAAAAAATAAAACATTTTGATGGAAATTTTTCTAAAGTATTATTTATATCCTGTGGTTTCTTGAAAATATCTTGGTATATCAATAAAAATATGGTAATACGTGTTCTCTGGGAATTCTGAGATTTTACAGCAATCTGTGCCCATATTCTTATGTTATATTTTGTTGTTGTTGTTGTTTTTAGGAGATACCAGGGATTAACCCAGGACCTTGTACATGGGGAGAAGGCACTCAACCACTTGAGCTACATCCGCTCCCCTGTCATATATTTTTTAAAAATAGTTTTTCCATCTTTCTTTTCACTGTCTCTTATCACCTTTTAATGTTTTAATTGTGCCTATACTGACCAGCTTCTTGTCTAGAAAATCTGCTATTCTGCCTGAAGATGGACTAGTAAATAAGCCAAAATGCTAGTAAGAATATTATGTACAGAATGGGTGGGATGGAGAAGGGGAGACCAGACTTTGAATAGAAAGTGAAGGGTTTTCTTAAGAAAGAAACTATAAAAGCCATAATACATAATCAACTCTAAGGTACTTAGATGTCCCTTCAGAATGTCTTTATGGTCCAAATAACTAAGGCTGCTCCAGATGAAACTCTGGAGAAGTGAGATATTATTGTATTAGTTCAATCATAGTTATAACTAGCTACTATTATAATATTTTATATGTAGGAAAATTCAAATTAAGCTGAAAGAGCTAGGTGCTCTGTGTCTAGGAGACAGGAAAAGCAATACCCGTGTTCACCAGTTTTTTGTATCATATCCATATGTGGAAGGCAACATATAGTTGCTTATATGTGGCATACCAGTTATTACCACGGTAGTTTAATTTCAGAGGGAAACAGTGAATTCATTCTCTGTGGAAAACATAATAACAATAATTTGTAAAGGCATGCATTTTTTTAGCCTAAAGCACGTCTGTTCCATGTGCATTTGGCGGATAATAAAACAGAGAAAAAAGTAAAAAATCTGGGACCCAGAAGTCAATGGACACTAGATAGTGATACACAAAGAAATCCCCAACGACACACAATAGATACACAAAATCTTCAACCAAATTTCTCACCCTGATATACTATTAAACCATAATACCCATCAAAGTCAATTGGTCAATTCTTCACACAGTCACAAAATATTTACTGGATACCTATATCCAGTAAATATTTACCGGATACCTGTTAGGTGCCAAGTTCCATTCCAGAATCCTGAGGCTCTAACAGAAAACAAGACAGACATGATACCTGTTTTTCTGTACCTTAAAAGTCTAACAGGGGATACAAGAGCTTAAACAAACAATTATTGCTAATGAGGCAAGTATTTCAAAAATTCACACAATAGATGCCCATGGAATGAGTAAATGAGTGAATGAACTAACAAAGAAATGAGTCCTGCCAACCTCCTTTTACAAAAACTTATCTCCTAAAAACTATCATCTCATTCTTTTTTTCCTTCTCAAAACTATATAGCATTTCTCATGTTATTTATCATGTTTTGTCCTTTGAATTTATATGTTTAAAGTTTATAATGTACTTTCTAATACATGATCATATTCAATATATAAAACAAACCAATGGTATAAATAATAACCACTTTTTGTAGCTAATGAACTGGAGCTCAATGGAGAAAGAAATAAAATTGCTCAAATTCAATAAAGTAGAAATTATCACAGCCTGTATTTCAAGCTTAGAATTCAGGTATTCTGTCACACCTGAACATACATGCCTACTATATACCAATTCCCAACTTACTGAATTGTAATCTTGTTAAAGTAGCTAAAGATCAATTTATAACCATCTCTGTAACTCCTTAATACAAACTACAGGGCCTTGAACATTCAACCAATGATGTCAAATTTTATACTGTCCGAAACTTGAATTTTGCTCATGGTGGGCAAAAAATACACTCAAATCTAAATTTTCAAGAAAAGACAATTCATGGCTTGTCTTAGCTTTAAAGTCATCTTGAGCAATATTTAGGGAAATAAATGAGAAAGGATTGGTTTGAATTATAAAGAGTAGAATCTTATTAGAATATGTTTACTTTAACCATCTGTATAGTATTTGGAGATGATAGAAATCCTATTTACTACTCAGAAATATATTTTCCATCTCACCTAAAACATTTGTTACACTGATGGCTCTCTCTTACTTAATACTATCTCTCTAACATGGCAGAATCAAGAACATTGAGTAAAACTGCATCTGCTAGGAAAGAGAGCAAAAAGTTGTTTAATCTGTTAAAAGGATTTTTATCTATAGTTCCTGGAAAAAATAAGGGACTCAAAGTTTAGCTTTCTTAACTTGAGTTTATTCTTTTGTTTATAAAAAAAAAAAATCAAGAAGTAATTACAGGGGGAGGGTGTTGGCTGTATGGGAATCACCTATATTCTCTATGCGACTTTTCTGCATTCTAAAGCTTCTTTGAAGATAAAATGTAAAAAAATAAGACAATGGGGGAATATGGAAGAAAATGTCACTTATACTTAGAAGACTAGAGATCTTACAGTGATGAAAGACACAATGCGCCCCACCCCCAACAAAAAGAAGAAGCAATTACAAAATAGACCCAGGCATGTAAATAGTCTTGTTATTACAGAAAATATTCAAAAATTTTATGCCTTAAAAAAACAATTACATTTGAAGCATTTTTCTTACTCTTTATTTTATGATATATAAAACCATAAGATATATATTATATATTCTTGATATATCATGTCAATCTCTATAAAAGTAGCAGACAGCTGAATATTGTTAATAACTTCTAAAGTAGAAATCAACAGTACTACATGAGACCCTTATTCAGATTTAAGAAAAAAAAAAAAGCAGACAAGACATGAACTGTGCCCATCCACTTCAGAATTATAATTTATTAATTTAGATGTAGTAGTGAAAAATGGGATAGTAACACATGAATGTTTACCTTTGTGTCATAATTTTGAAGGCATCTGGGAGGTAGCAGTCTGTATTCTCCATCTGAAATGGGTCTGCATCACAAATCTTGTCATCTGTCCGACCATAGTTAGCGCTCTCAATCATGATGACATCACTGCCTGGGCATCGCAGGTCTATGGAATAACCTTCACAGGATAATTCTCGCCTAACTAATCCAAATGGTAAAGCTGCTCTGCTAAAACCTTAAAAAAAAATAAAAAAAAAAGAAAAGAAAATTAAACATTCATTTATGAAATAAGTTATATTACTTCATAATAATCACTTCGTAACAAGGCATTTTCAAGTAATATGATTCATATCTATAGTCAATTGTAGAGATGCCGCAATGTATGTTTTTATGTACTCACACATTTATTAAATGATTTTCTGATTCTTTATTATATGCCAGAAATGTAATATTACATATTTTTCTTTTATATATCTTTATTTGGGCTCGTCATCTTTATAAGACATTTAAAATACTCCAACAAAATTTTTTGTATAACCTAGTTACAATCAGAAATTAAATGGTCTGTATTCAGTAAACACAAAGAAAAATTAATTTAAACAACTGATTGATAGAAAGTGAAAAGTTTTACAAATATAGACTACAACAACTAATCAAGAAACAATTTCCATTTGTTCAATGGAATAAAAACCCTACACTGGCCTTACTTTCTCATTTCAAATGACTGCATTCTCAACTCTACTGAGAAAACTAAAAGTATAACTGGAATGAAGAGGAATGGAAAGAACATACAACTAGGAGCAAGGAGATCTCTAAGGATTGTGGCAATCCTCAATGCTGGTAGGTTTTCAGTAAGAAAGTTTATGGGATTATGAGAGCACTAGAAGAATGTGGAGGGGTTCATTATCAATGGAAAAAGAAAACAGAAATAAAGCTGGGAAAATGTCAAGACAAACAGTAAATCGGCCAACCCTTCAAAAAGAATTTCTTCCCCCAAAAGTTCACAACTAAAATTGTGTGTGGGGTGTGTGTGTGTGTGTGCGTGTAGTTTCCCAGTTAGTCAACAATGCAGGAAGATCTTATAGCTCTTTCATTTCCAGTATTTCTTATAAACATTTCAGACTGGCCCTCCACCCTCCTCAATTGGAATGGTAATCTCAAACTAGCAGAAGCTGTGGGTTGTCCCTGTTTGTTTCCTCCAGTGTTTACTACTTTTTCTGACAACACTTTTGGGCACTGTTTTTCACCCTTTGCTCCAAATCAAGTTAACTCTCCCTGGCAGCAAAGCTGCTGGTTTTCACAGTCAGTCTGCCCTGGCAAAACTACCACAATGACAGAGGCTAAGGAGTGGAGTTGGGACGTGCCAGCAGCCCAGAAAAGAAGGCTTCAAACTTCCATTACACTAAAAGCTGTAGTTGCTTTTTATGAATAAATGCTTTTCAATTTGTTGTTTGCCTTTGGTTAATTTCCACAGTTCAATAATCCTTGTTGCTGACAATTTTATCCAGCATTATGCATGCTTCTGGGGGAGAGATTTGCCACTCTCTTCACCCCACCATCACCGGAAGTCCCTGTAAGGACTTTATAAATATTTACTGACTATAAATCCTCAACACTACCATATGACATAGGTAATATAGATAACACAGAGGAGGAAACTGGGGCACGTAAAGATTAACTAAGTTGTCTACGGTCATGCATCCAGTAAGAGTGAAATCAAAGTTTAAGCCCCAGCAATTTAACTCCATGGTTCATGTTCTTAAATGTTACTTTAATGCCTCTCTAAATGATGATGACAGTCAGCAGCAGGCTTGGGGAACCACTGTTGTACAGGGCATAGTTAGTTATGCTACGTGCTGCCAGTTTAGGGAGAACAGGAGCACGAAAGGAAACAGTGTGCCTGATGGTCGTGTATTCAATGAAATTGCTCAGTCAACATAATCAACATAAAGAAATCCCCAAATTAAAGTCATTTAACCACACTATTACTATGACATTTATTCCAAGCTGCACTTTCAATCTATTTCTATTTCAACAAAGGAAAAAAAAAAACATCTCAACACGGAAAGTTGCAATCCATCTTGCAACCCTGACAATTGAAGAAAGAACTGATGGGAGGCCCTGTGAACAAAAAATCAATATCGCAGCTTTGTGCTGTGCAAATGTGAACACTGCCAAAGAGCGGTGCTTAGAGTAAAATGAACTGTTTTGCTCCATTTTCTCCTCTCTGAACAAATGATTTTGAAAAGAGTTTCTCCCCCCAAGCTATAAAATGTCAAGCAATAACTCTCTGAGCTTTAGGCTAGTGATTGGAATAAATACCTCCTGGCAACAGGTGCAGTGACTTAGGACTGAAATCATTCACATTCAGGGGATAACTCTTAATAAACAGATGCACTTCTGGATGGGAATTTGAAAGGCCAGAATTGGAGTTCTATCGTTGGATGTTGCAGCATTTATAAGCATTTTTGCAAGAAAATAGGCTGCTCTGGCAGTAAATAGTACCCTCTGTTGCAAGCTTATACTTGTGATGGGCTTCAAGCAGTTGATTAGAAATGTTCTACTCTGCTTTTCTATCATTGTCTCCATTCAGTCTGCTCTTTGTATATTACTGTAAAATCATGTGTTCCTATATAATCATCTTATTAAGCTGTAATATAAAACTTCAACTTTTCTAGTACTATTTTTCTTAATTACTTTGAACTGAACTCCGTCATGGATGCTACTCCTCATGCTGTCTGAGGGTCCCAGTAAGCACCATGTCTCTTGATTATCAGGGAACTCTATGGGACAGAGGCTGTGACTTCGAGCTCTGTTGAAACATTAACAGAGGCCACAGTCTATTACCAGTGCTGGCATGTGAAATCAGTGTTTTATTCTTGCTTATATATGTTAATGGGCCTTCTTCCTAAAATGGAAATGAGGAAAATATTTAGTGAGGAGGAGACATAATTTTAACCAGGCTGCCAGAAAATGTATTAAGAATTTAGATGAAAAGAGAATGCTTGGGGAGCAGATATGGTTCAAGCAGTTGAAGCGCCTGCTTCCCACATGGGAGGTCCTGGGTTCCTGGGTTCAGTTCCCAGGGCCTCCTAAACACACACACACACAAAAAAAAAACAAGCAAACAAACTGAAAAACCAACTCAGGGGAGCTCAGTAGTTGAGTGCCAGCTTTCAACATACGAGGTCCTGGGTTCAATTCCCAGCCCTGGTATTTAAAAAAAAAAAAAGAGAGAGAGAGCGAGAATGCTATAAGTAAAGATAAAATAATTCACTAATAATAAATTATTTATTTACAAATAACTTATCTCCTTAAAATTCTAAATAATTTTTTTAAAATCATGGATATAATAAAATTTCTGTATAAAAAAGTATGTGAAAAAGCTATTTCATATAAGTCTGCAGAATGTCACTGTTGTTTTTGTTACTCAGTTCCATTTTAGAAATAACTAATCTAAATCAATCAAATCCAAGAGCATCTAATTCCTATTTTCATTAACATAAAACTCTTTTGACCTGTAAGTATTAATATTATGTAAGGACCATAAACTATGCCATAAAGAGATAAAATAAATAAATAAATAAAGAGATAAAAAAAAACCAAAACCCTACTCTCACCTCTGAACTTCTTTTCATGCTGAGAATAAAGAAAATAAAGGAATATAGTGTTATTTTCCAAAATAAGCACACTGGTGTTGAAAATGTAGCGATTTGCATATAAAACATGAAACAACAAACAAATCCTTACAGAAATATAAAATTACTGCAACAGAAAATGTTCAAACAATTTAAGATCATGTAACTACAAAATAGTCAATTTAGTTTCTGTCATTTTGCTTTAGAAGCTTTTTTCTATCTTGCATATGTTTTAAATTATGAAACATTTCAAATGAAATTTTTTTTCTAAGAAGAGTGTTTACTGTTTAGTTACATGTTTACAATAACTTATTAAACAAAATCAATTTAAATACAAATGCTGTGATTTACATTAGGGTACACATCAATAATTCCTAACAAATAAAGGCATGATGAAAAATTTATACATAATTAAATCTAACTACACAAACTACAATGGGAAAAAATCCTTCATCTTTGGGATTTGCTAAGTCATAAAATTCTGGAAACTAAGTTTTTGTAAAAGTATATTTTTAAAATGACAATATCTGTTAGGTCCAAATATTATTAGTTCTGAAAAGTCTCTCAGATATTTTAAGGAAAAGTATGTATTATGAATCCTTCAAAACATCTGGGGACTAAATTCTTTATTAGAAAGAAATTGATCTCTCCCACTTAAAATCTTCTAAATTATCCACTACTGATTATTAATTCACAACTACCATTAAATAAAAGTTATAAAACACTAGCAATTTAATATTGAACTTTAAAAGAAAAATCCATGCTAAGCATGCCTATAAAAAATATATGCCACAGAAAGAGATGTTCTTATTAGTCTCCGCATATAGCTATAACTTTTCCGAAGTTCATAAAATAGAATACTTTATTTCTGATCTACTCTTTTTTAAAAAATTAGTAAATACCATGTTAAGTATCAATAGTAGCCCTACTACTCAGTGCTTATCTTTAAACTCCTTCAGCACAGGATATTCTTCTCACTGTTGTCTTAGGAAACAATTACCCTTCAAAACTTAGCTCAATATAAACCATAGTTAGTGGTAATAGTCTAATGATATTATCTGATAACCTGTAACAAATGTTACACAACAATATGTTGTGTTGGTGCAAGGGTGTTATATGGGAAGTCCACACATGTGCATGATTGTTTTTCAAGTTGACAACTTCTCTAATAAAAACATATTTAAAGAAAAGAAAAAAAAAACTTAGCTCAAGGCTTCCCTGAAAATAGAGAATGGAGAACCTAAGCTCAGGTTTGGGTCATCTGTTTTGTTTCTTCCAATAAATATGTCCTGAACACCTACTATGTGCCCAGCTCTGTTCTAGACACTTGGGATATAGCAGTGAACAAAAATAACAATGATCCCTTTGGCTGAGTCATTTACATGAATGAGGGGCCAGTCCCCCATGAAATAAAGTATCATATCTATCTTGTTCACCATTTTAATCCCCAAACCTGGAAAGTATCTGCTTACAGTGTTCTGTTTATACAGGGTATTAAATAAAATTTCTTAAATAAATGGATGTATGAATGAACAATTATGACATCCCTATCAGAGCAGGTAACACACTCTTCTAAGTATCTCTTTACTTATATTTCTCCCCTACTGGACTTGGAGCTCCTCAGTGGAAAGAATTAAATCCTCATCTGCTCCTCTATTTACTTTTGTTTCCTTGGTTTCCAGCACAGTACCCAGCAAATAGTAAGCATTCAGTGTGTGTGTGT
>JAQZBX010049589.1:0-19878 GCA_029593785.1 Cabassous unicinctus
CATACCTCAGTAGGATCTCATAGAACACCTAAGTGGATATCACCCCACACTGAGGGACCCCTAAGGGCTCTGGTGACACTCAGCTCCTATACAAGTGGGGATAGCCCCAGAGAATGATGCCTAATTAGTGGGCTCTTCATTGGCATCTGTGTTCCTGAGAGTGACAGAGTTGGACTCAAACAAGTCATCTCTGCACATGGTCCATCAGTCCCTTCTACTCAAACCTATATGTGATGCAGGAGTTTTTAGGCGTACTTCCAGAGACTGTATCCTCTGGCCCACCTATGTGCCAGCTGTGCCTGGAATCTCAGTGGAGCTGCAACTCCTACCCTACAGCTCAATGGACTCATCCAAGTAACCTGGCGAGGAGACGACGATGGGCAACAGACATCCCAGGGAATGGAGAAGACCTGCAGCTGAAGGCAGCATAATCCTATCCACTATATCCATGGAATATAAGCCCTCTCTCACTTGGAGGTGGAGTGGACATCACCTTCCAAGTCCCCTCATGATGGCGGGACGAACTGTGGACTATAGTGGACTTGGTGGTGTTCTGTTGTAGACATATTGTGATTCAGGCAATGGAAGAAATTGTAACAGTAAGGTGGAGCCAGTGGCCACTGGACATTTTTGGGGTAGGGTGAGGAGGGGCAGTTGAAATGCTTGGGCTTTTTTCAGACTTTGGGGGTTGTCCTGAGTGGCGAGGCAGCGACGAATGTAGGCCATTTTCCATCAGAATATACCATGCAGAACTGGGTGGGAGAGAGTGTGGTCTGTGATGTGAACTGTGGTCTATGCTCAGTGGCAAGGCCCCAGGATGTGTATATCCATTGCGGGTGTAGTACCACGTGGATGGGGAATGGTTGTGTGGGGTGTTGTTGGGGGTGTGGGCGGCGGGGAGCATGGGAATCCCTGTAGTTTCTTAGTAATATTTGGGTAATCTAGGCACCTTTATAAGATGTATACATATATATATAACAAATAACATTTATGTAAACAAAAAACAAAAAAGGAATTCAAAGATTGTGAACCCTAGAAATGAAGACCATGAGAAGTTCTCATGAATTGATATTCATATATTCCCAAAGATGACATATGAAAATGGATGTCCTATAAACAAGAGAAGAAACCTTAGGTAAGTAACATTATGTATGGAAGTAGAAAGAAATTTTGATGCTTTCAGACATCTTAAAATTTAGGAAATGTAGCCTTAGAAGGGGAAATGAACATGTAATGCTAAGTCCTGATATGCTGATTTAGATTTTTCTTATTTTCTTCATGTTAACACCAACAGAACTCAGTGTTTGGTCAGCTACCATGTATATGCTTGGAAATATGAGGGCACTTCTCTATTGAAATAGATACTCAGCAAATTAACAGGGGAAACCATGGCCAGCTTTTGTGAAAAAGCACCTATTGGGTTTATGCTTGGTTAGCAAAGTAATTTTATTTATGTTCTGCTTTAACTGGTCATTTGCAGTGGACATCAACATGGGTGACAAGTTGATCTCATTTCTAGCTCTTAGCTGTTGCTGTAGCCCTTGTTCCCATATGGGGGAGACAGAAGTCATTGATATGAAAGTTTCCATACCAAAAGTTTAACATTTGTATTGGCCCACGAGTCAGTCAATAAGTAGCAGGAAGTTGAGTTTGGAGTAACCTGTACAGCCATCCATGCTACATTGGACATAACATCCTTGTTTAGTCTGTTAGTAGGTGACAATCCTTGGGAGAGATGGCTGCAGTAGCTCAGTGGCATTTAATAGCTTTCAATTTTGTAGATATATCTTGCTCCATACCAAACCATTCGCTGGAATTTTTTTGAATCAAGGGTCTCCACTTAGCCAAGGAAGGGGATATAACTGGCCCTGCAGGCTATTTAGCTACATCTGATAAAGCAGCTATATTTATATGGTCGTGTCTAACTCCCTGAATTCCCAGTCAGATTCTGTCTTGGATACACCATTTTAATTTAATGATTGAACTTTATTGAGTCTATTCTGCTTTATTAGTAGGAGTAGAGAGTACACAGATGAGGATGGTCAGTTTAGGTCTCAGAGTTCTATATGGCCATAATTATTTTAATGCTTGGTCTACACTAAGATCCAATAATAGCCTGAAAGCTGCCATTTGAAGATGATATACATAATGCTGCCTTGGGTAAAGTATATGTATGAAACCTGAGGGATCAGCACACCCCATGGCAGTTTTTTATTGTCACGGTCTCCAGTCTGCATGGGAAGATGTGTTACAGGAGTGGAGGATTCCATTGTCCCTAATTGCAGTTTTCTGACACAGTACATTGCATGGATTCTAAAACCTGCTATTGTTGTGGGCCCCCTTTAAAGATGGCTTTCTTGGGAATGACCTTAACTAGAGGAGTGAAAAAAATGTCCAGATTTGAGACATGTTTACTCCCTTGGCCACACCGACCTATCAGCCATTCAGCCTCTTGATAGTGGGAGCTGCCAGTGACAATAACTTCCATTTGTCATTGTCTGGTTTGCTCCTCTGAATATGAGCCCAAGTGACCCCTAGAAATTCTACCTTTTAGGCAATCTCCTTGACCTTCTCAGGACAGATTGTGCATTCTGTAGATGTTAAAACATTTATGACTTTTTTATGACCTATTTAACCAATTGTTTTAGTTGATCCTTCAATGAAGATGTCATATATATTGTGAATGACACCTATTCTTGGGGTAATTGGTCTAATTATAAGTCTAACCCTACCCATAGGTAGCAAACATCAGGAAGTTAAGAGAGCCCTGAGGGAAAACAATAAAGGTATCCTTGAGGATATTTTACCAAAGGTAAATTTATCTTGGTCAAAACCCAAATAGTGATGGAGACAAAGGCATTAGCTGGTCATTAAAAGCATTTCCTGTGTGGGCTGCTACCACCTTGGGGACAGCAATGTCAGGAACTGTGTGGGTAAAGAGTAACAGATTCCAGGTTCCTGAAGCCATCTTTTAGGCCAGAGAGTGCTGTTAAACTGCAACACAGTGTTTCCCAACATTCCTGCCTGTATCAAGTCCCAAACCAAAAAAGGAATTCCCCAGAGACCGCAGCCTCAACCTTCATTCTTTTTCTGAAGAGGATAAGATTGTGGTACAGGCAAGGTGGATCTTCTTCCCTATCTGACCCATCATGCTCCTAGTCTTGAGGGTCTTCCTCACTGTCCTGCTCAGGGTGCAGGGAGTCCGTATTAAGTGCCATTTTCCTCCTCCTGAGACTGTTTCAGGGACTCATTGGGGTGGAGGGGGTGATGCAGCATTATGAACTTTATCAGTCCTGTGAGCCCTTTTCTCCTTGCTGCTTTATAGCTCATACTAGGGCCTTAACACTTAAATTAACATGATCCACTTTTAGCCAGTTACTTTTTAAATATATTTTTATTTTTAAAGAAGCTTTAGATTACATAAATGTTACATAAAAGATATAGGGGATTCACACATACCCTACTCCCTCCCCTCCCACACTTTCCCACATTAACAACATCCTTCATTAGTTTGGTATATTTGTTGCAATTGATGAAAACATATTGAAGCATTGCTACTAACCATGGATTATAGTTTATATTATACTTTACACTCTGTCCCACACAATTTTGTAGGTTATAATAAAATATATAATGGCCTGTATCCAACATTGCAATTTCATGCAAGACAATTCCAGTGTCTTGAAAATGCCCTCATATACATCTACTCTTCCCTTTCCCTCCCCTCAGGACCTCTGGAGGCCACTTACTTTATATCAATGATAAAAGTATTTCCATTGCTAGAATAATAATAAGTATGTTAGAGAATAATAATAAGTATACTTTAGTCCATAGTTCATTCCCCAATCTTGAGTAATTTTAGATATTGATGCACACTCTGTCTCTAATTTAAGGGGGCTTAGATCACATGGGGCAGATGAATGGAACTGTCTTGCTTGCAAATACAGAGAGTCTCTGTTCCTTGGGATGGGCATTGTCCATCATTCTCTCCTTGTTAGTTGTCCTGGGTGAGTCCAGTGAACTGGAGAGTAAGTGTTGCAACTCTGCTGAGATTCAGGGCACAACTGGCACATGAACAGACCAAAGATTTACATCTCTGGGACATATATTTAACAAGTATAGTGCTAATTATAGGTTCAAATAAAAGGGGCAGAAGAGCCATGTGTAGGGAAACTATAAATGAGTCTAACTATGTTGCACTGGGAACTATAAATTCCAGGGTATGGCCCACTGACATGGTGCCAAATTCTTGAGCTTGTCTGCCCTGCTTATACTGTCTCAATGTCTCTAGAGCCCTCAGCCCTCAGGAGACCTTCTGCTTGAATTACTGTTTACTGTGGCAGTCAATGAGATCCTGCTGATACATGCATAAGGGTAACCTCTGGAATGACCTCCTGACTCGCTTTGAAATCTCTTAGACATAAAAACTCATTTGTATTTAAGAGTTCCCCCTTTTGGTCAAGGCCTTTTTCCAGATATATTGATAGTTGGTGCTTGGTAGTTATCCCTCAGTGCCAGAAAGGCTTATCTCCAGCAGTCATATCCTACACCAGGTGCAGTGAGATGTAGTACATTTTTATGCTGAGTTTGGCTTAGAGAGAGGCCACAATTGAGCAACAAGCAAGCCTTCAGAAAGTAACTCTTAGACAATATATAATGCTAGGCTAAGTTTCAATTTCACAAGAAAAGGTTCATAAGTGTAACCATCAATATCGAGGAGCTAGAGTAATGGTCTGTCTTCCTTCACTTGGAACTGCCCTTTTACTCTGGGGATTCTTGCCATTCTATTAAAGGATGTAAAAGGACTCCTTAGAATGGGAATTCAATATTCTTTCAGTTTTTTTGTGGGTGTTCACCCACTGAGACAATGCCCCATGAACACTTGAATATATTCATATGACATAGTCATGCCCAAGGTGTACCCCTCCCCACATCTCAACCTGTTGCAATTTGATATTGTTTATGAATTCCAAAAATAGATATTGGATTATGTTTGTAAAATGGTCTGCTCCTCTGAGCATATTAGATTCTATTGAATTCACAGGTTTCACTTTTACTTGATTAAATAATGAATAAGTATTTGATTAGGCCACATCAGTAGAGCATTGAGTCCCAGTCCCCTTAGGTGGGTGGGAACTCACAGAGAAACTGCACCACACAGAAGGGAGTTTTGAGTTTTGAGCTGGACCCCTGGGAAGTAAACATGCAGGAGAAGAACATACAGTAATAGAGATGGCACCATAGACATGGCAGAGGCCCTGAGAAGAGAGACAAGCCATTTGCATAATAATCTACAGCTGGCCTTATGGAGAGAGCAGAGCAGCTGAGCCCAGAGAGAAAAGAGTCCCAGGAGATACACAAGACTTATCCCAGCCTACAGGTGATATTGGAAGAAGCTGGGACCATTGAGCCTTAAGAGAAAGAGGAAGCCTGAACCCTTGCAGACATCTGCAGACATCTTGCTCCAACATATGGCAACAGACTTTGGTGGTGGAAGTAAACTATGTTTTATGGACTGGTAACTGTAAGCTTCTACTCCAAATAAATACCCTTTATAAAAAGCCAACCAATTTCTGGTACTTTGCATCAGCACCCCTTTGTCTGGCTAATACCCCTTCACCAACACCCCACACCAGTGATCTTTCCCTGCTACAGTTTTGAAACTTCTGTGATTGAAAACCTTTCCAAAAATGAAGACAACATATTAACCAAATAAAATTAATAAGAGAATGAAATAATAATCATTTTAAAAATAAGAAATACAATAAACAACAATTAAAAATTGAAATAATTTAATTTTTTTAAGACATTGTGACTTTCATCGCTTTAAGATCTGTTGTCTTGTATGTACGGTGCCAATTTCTTCCCTACAGTCCCCCAATGTACAGTTTTTTCCTTTTATCTTCAAAGCAGCTTTACATTACAGAAAAGTCATGTAGAAAATATAGGCATTCCCATATACTCAAAACCCTCCCGCTTTTCCACCCTCCCCTATTAATAACATTTTATATGCAGATGATACATATGGTACAATTACATACAAATATTGAAGCATTGCTACTAACCATGGTCAATGTTTACATTATAGTTTACATTTTGGACAATACACTTTTATAGGTTTTGATGAAATTTAAAATGACCTGTATTCGTCATTGCAAGATCATGCAGAACAATTCTAATGCCTTAAAATTGCACTATGTTCCAACTATTATTCTTCCCTCCCTCTCCCCTCAGAACCTATGACAATGACTAAGTTTCAGGTTTGGATGAATAAGATTAATAGTTACTTGCAATAATATTGAGGGCTTGACATATTGATCAATTTTCTTTTATCGGGTACTGCATATGTTCTCAAGGGATTCTTGTCCTCTAATTAAGAATATGGCAAGACTCCCAAGGATTGGAGTTTAATATTTTCTTTTCTATTGTGTGAGTCTCCACTCACTGAGGCAACACACTATGACAAAATGAACAATTACATATTCCACAGAAGCATGCTCTAGGTGCATTCTATTGTGTCTATCACCCCAGACCTGATGCCCTGCACTAGTAACCATCCCCTGCTATATTTGCAAAAAGAACATTCCCAACACTATAGTTTTAACCGCAGACTTGAAGAACTCCAAAGTTCACCTGCTCCTTCCTCCAACCCTCCCCCTCAGTTCTATGGCTAGTCCAACCCCAACCCCACCTTCGCTCCTCCCAGACTAGCACCACCAAACCCAATCACATCACTGCACCTCTCTCATGCCCATCCACTGTCCAAAAAATTTTAGTTCACTAGGCTGCTCAAGCAAGTACCAGGAAATTGGCTAGCTTAAAGAATGGAAATTTATTTGCTTTCAATGTGAGGTTGGGACAAATTCCAATCAAGGCATCATCAAAGTGCTGCTTTCCTCTCAAATACTATGGAATATTTGGGTAGGCTGCCAGCAATACTCAGTCTTAGCTTTTCACATATCAAAGCACCTGGTGGCATCTAGTTCTCTCCCTTCTCTTCTGGTTTCCATAGGTGTTAATCTTCTGGCTGCTAACTATGTGGCTTCTTTTGTCTCTGAACTTTATTCTCTTATAAAGACTCTAGTGATAGGGTTAAGACCCATCCTGTTTGAGTTGGGTCACACCTTAACTGAAGTAACTTCATCAAAAGATCCTACTTGCAATGGGTTTGTGCCGACAGGAATGGGTTTCTTAAGCACATGTTTTTCTGGGGAACAGATAACTTCCAACTATCAAAGTAGCTAAAGCCACATTGCCCAGAGAGTGGGCCCTGCCTCCTCCTTTGTCTTTCACTGGTTGTTCCTTGTGTTCCCCTCTGCCCCTTCTGGCTGGATGGCTTTGCATTACTCAGCTCTGGTAATCCAATAGTTTGGGCTTACCTCTGTAAAGATGACTGATTCCTCCCTGTTATTTCTATCCCAGATCAGGTAATTCTGATGGAGATTTCTTACCACTTTCCCAACCATCAGCCCAGGGATGATGAAAGGGACAGGGACTTCCTCAACTGGGGAGGGCCCTCTGGAATGAACCCCTGCAATGCTGTCCTAGATGGATAATTTTGTCCATAGCCTGCCCTGGTGCTGGGTCAGATAGTCAAGCATCTATTGCCTTTATCCTCAGGGTGGGTACAGCCTCATGAACAGTTTTCTGTCTCATTTTACTTCAGGGAAGTCTCTCACAGTTGGAAACACCATGCCACTCTTTCTTTTTCTTTTACACTGTCCACTCTTATGCTCCCAGCAACCTAGACCAAAGTTGGTGTGGCCTTGTCTATATCTCTATCCTGTCATTTATCCGATTTAATGTGGATGAAAATGCATCATAGCAAAGGGTCAGTAGTTAACTTCCCCAGACCATGTCTCTTGGCTTTAGACATCTGGGTCTGCAATGGTCCTTCTTCAAACATATATATCACCCAAGCTGCAAAATCTGCCCCCGGCTTCTGCTACTCTCTATTTTAACTTCTATGTTTTGCTCCCTTAAAAATGCCTCATTACCACAGTTTGGTTTTTAACAGTGCCATCATTAGTTCTGTGTTGAGTGAAAACAGCCAACTCTGGTGACTGCTAACAGCCTGACCCAGGCAGAGGTCCCTGCATGGGGGACCTACATTCTCCTTTGGAGTTGTATGCAGACCTTGAGACACTGTGGGTATCAGCAAATGGTAGGGCAGAGTGCAGGCAATCAAGAGCCAGTGTACAGTTGTCTTACTCTTCTTAGAACCCAACTCCCTCATCTTTGCCCTTATCTACCTCTTTATATTATCTCTGTTAACAGTGAGACTGCTTATATTCCTTCATAAAGCCTCAAGGAGGCCATCTCCTCAAGTCAGCTAGCACAATCCTGGGATGACTCAACTGACAACCCATTGTGCCTCAACATGCTATGGTGTGCTTTGTTTGGTGACCCAGCAGTATAAAGGATACATAAAGAAATATTAACTGACTCCAATATAGATGCTAGGGTCACCAATTGAAGCATATCTCACTCAGAAATGGATGGAACAATATTTTACTAAAATAGAGAAGAGACAAAGCAAGGTCAGCTTCACTAGTACACCCTGATCCCCTAAAGCCAATGAACTTCAATCTATGACCAATTCAGGAGATACTTTCATGCAACACCCTGCTCTGTGTTTGTGTCCTAGTGGAGGAAACTGGCTCCCTCTCTACCAAGGACAAATGTTGGAAAAGATGCTGAGAGCCAGAGCATAAAGGGTTAAGCATTTAGAAAGCATGCTTGTTGGCAGAGAAACATTAGTAAATGTCTCCAAGGACACTGCATACTGCAGATGTCAGTAAGAGGAAGCAGAGCAGAGTGAACCCACCACTAAGAAGTTATTGTGTGAATTCCTAAGAAAGATTATCTGTAAATACAGGAACTGGCAGTGCTCTTAAATGCCAAGCAGAGGAACTAGTGAAGGATGCCTTACTTTGGTTATCAGCCCAGTAGTATAAGAAGCAGCTTCAGCCTAAATAAACTGGCCTGCATTCCACATGGAGTGAGGTCCCCTGATCCCAATCTTTCCTTGGATCATTCCTGGCATCTTCTAACTCCACGTTGAATTACAACAGACAGATATGTGACAAGGGATTTAGTTGGATGTCATAAAATATGCCCACCATAATCAGATTATCTCCCATGAATAGTTACATATGCTTGACAATAAGAGACAGAATGTACTGTCAGTCCCCTTATTTACCAGGGGGCATTTATTTTTCATTCCAGGTGGACAGACCAGGTTATGCACACAGCAAGTTTTTTTGGGTACCATGGAAATTAGGCAGGGTGTACTAAAACTTTCTGTAACACAACAAGCCCTCTGAAATTACCTGTTGTTCATCACACAGAATGCCTGACTGAATTGAGGAGGCCATACACATTTTCAGCCAGTTCACATGGAGAGAACAAAAGTATTCATAGGATATTCTTTGTTAAGAGACAGGTTTTTATATTGCACTTTTAAATGAGGAATACAGGGTCAGCATGGATCTCAGTGCCATAACATTATTAAATCTGCTATTTTATTCTGAAATTTTACCTCACATCAAATCATTTTATTATATGGTACAGACTGTTCTATAATGATAGATACAAAAATATAACTTGAATTAAATTTACTAATTCCAACCATTTAATATTCTCATACATGTTGAGAGTATCAAGTACCTTGATGTAGTCACAGATGTATAGGCACATGTTAGGATACCCATCCAGGGTGTTCTATGTATGATATCATTATTTGCTTTTAGCTCAAAAACATACAAAACATTATTCAAAACATTTTAACAATAAGGAAAATGTTTTCCAGAAAACTGCATGAATAATACATTTGAATGGATTTGATAAATTAGAATACAGAAATGTATAGCACACTATCACATTTGCAAAAAAATAACAAAGGATATGCAGTAAAGAATATGTGATATTTAACAGGGATAGATTCATGTTTAAGAACATATATCAAACATAAATTTAACTTAATTCAAAATTTTTCTGAATTTTTGAATTTTGGAAACCTACTTGGGAACTCAGAATATTTGTTGCAGATTCTGAGTAAAGCCATATTAATCTTTCTGTTCCTCAGGTTGTAGAAGATTGGGTTTATGAAGGGGGGCACCATGGTGTAGAACATGGCTGTTAGAAGATTGTTAAGAGATGCTTCATTGGCATTGGGACCAAACACAGCAGTCAACAAAGAAATTACAAACAAAATGAGAATTGCCAGCTGTGCAGTACAAGTGGATAGGGCTTTGCTATGGACTTCCACAGAATGCATCCTAAGCACCATTGAAAATATATCAATAAAGGACTTAAACAAAAAGGCCAAACATACTAGGATAATACAACTGCTTATAATTGCACATGTAAACTCAGAAAACTGAACATCTGAAGAGGAGATCCTCAAATTTTGAGGTACATCACAGAAAATTTGACTTTGTGAAGGGAAGCCTGAATTTGTTGCCTGTGTGGATATTAGAATAGACCAGTCCACTTGCCCACGAGCCACCAGCTGCCTGTGTGCACAGACATGGTGTGATGGTGAGCCCATAGTGCAGAGGGTGGCAAATGGCAATATAGCGATCATAGAACATCACCACAAGGAAGGCAGCTTTGTGGCTGCAGAGAAGATAAACAAGAAAATCTAAGAGGCACATGCTAGATGAGAAATAGATGTATTCCCTGTTAAAGAATTCACAATCATTTTGGGAAGAGTAACTGAAATACAGTAAATATCTATGAGGGATAAATTGCTAATAAAGAAATACATTGGAGAGTGTAGATGTGGGTTGATCACAATGACAGTAAGAGTTAAAAGTTTCCTGGTCAGGGATCCAGGATAAATCACTAAGAATATCAGACCTTGCAAGTCTTGGAGCTCCCTGGAAGTTGAGTTATCCATGAGAAGGAATTCAGTTAAGATACTTAGATTATCCATGTCTTCTGATATGTTTCAGTCTCCCTGTAGTCAAAGTAATATATGATAAAATATGCAAAAATCTAAGTTGAGAAAACCCCCATTTATCACAAATAAAATACTTCCATTAGTATCAATATATGACTTTTTCTTAGGAGTTCAGAATAAAAGAAATGGGAAAAAGGAAGTATTCTGAAATCAATGAATTCATATATTTCTCTTTTCATTTTCTTTCCCAATTTTTCCAATATGTTAATTTCAACATTCGTGGGGTCAGAGAATCTCAGTTCATTAAATGTTTTAAAATAAAATCAAGACCCAGAAACATTTCAGTTTTTGAGTCACATTTACTCTATTTTAGTAAAATATCTTTTCAGACTCTGCCTGGTAATTTCCAGTGATAATAGCTAGTTTTCTTCCTTAGTGAATGGTCATCCCAGCTATGGGATGAGAGATCCTCTGCATCAGTCCATTTGTTTGCACAGTCTACAGCTATTTCTGCCACTCTTTACATACCAGTTTACTAGGATGATTGCCCATATTCCTCCTTCTTTGACTGAATCTTATATATTTTTCCTATAACAAGCAATAAATGATTCTGAAGTTCTTATGATAACAATTAATCCAAAGGACACCAGATAGATTATATCTTACCACATTTTTATTTCATTTGTTCTAATAAGAACATCAATGTGACCCCTTTCTTTTCATTGCCCAACAGACCATAAAGTTTTTGATTTTGATAATAATAAATTCCATTTTTCAGTTGTGCTGTATACTAGATTTCCCTTGCTTGCATTCTCACCTGCAGAGAGTGTCTAAGAAAATCATCCCACCTGATATTACTTCTTCTCAAAGAACACTTCCTGCAGTCAGTTATGAATTCCAATATTTGATAGACTAATTCCTGTACAGGCATCTTGTCTATATGCTTTCCTAGAATTTATTGAAATTTTCTTATTCAAAATAACTACTGTAACCACATTTATTTTACATGTGCTTACCTTGAAACATTCAAAATCATGAATAAATACTGTTTCAGTATTATTATCTCAACACGAAAACATTTTCTTCAGAGGTGTAAATTAAAAATATTTCATTTTAATACTGTGATAACATAAAAATGTTAGAATTTAAATTATTAATATTTGTTTTGTATAAATCAATTTTTAATTACAAAGTTAGTATATACTTTGGATAATATTAAGTATGGAAAATAATAGCAATTTGCATTTTCTTTCACTGATATATCATATAGCATATGAATTTCCACTACTTTTGCAAAATATTTTAACAAATTGTTTTTCTGTAATAACCTCTCACTTTATGTATGTTTCTTCTACCACCTTAATGAAGAAAAGTATATAAGTGGGAAATTATTTTTTTTTTATAAATAGTAAATGAAATACTCAGTGATGAAGTTGATAACATTGACCTAAGAGCAAGTTATTGGAGAAGTCCCAATTCCAGATGATTTTTCACATTTCCTTTATCAAAATAATGCATTTTTAGGACCTTAGAAATCTCATTCCTTTCCTGTATCTCTACAGATCGCATTCGTTTCTTTTGGTCTATAAAATCTTCAAGTTTCCCTAGATTAACGTTACCATCCATTTTCTACCTCAGAATGCATTTGATGTTAAAAGGCACAGCTTTAGGTGTGAGAGAGAGAAATAGTTCAGTATTTCTGTCCTGCTCCTTATTACCCCTGGGATATTTGGAAATTATTTACTTTGCAAATGTAAAATGTGGAAACAAAAAAAGGGGGAACGTTACTCCTCATGAATATTTAACACATGAAATAAATTAGTATATTTAAAATCTATATACAGCATATTGAGTCTTAATATTCTGCTAAAAAATATAAGAATTTTTTAAAGAAAACTTCACTGGATATCTCTACAAATCCTTTGCTATTTTAAGGACGATGTTTGCTTTCCTGGATTGATTTCTATGAAATGTTTTGTTAAATAACTGTTGCCTCTTAATAGCTTAGCTATCTATAACAATATAATTCTAATGATATTTCCTTTTTAGTGCTTGTTTTAGTTCAATATCTTGGTAATTCCTGTAACATTATATTTTCTATATTTTGAGTGTAGTGTACGTATCACATATATTTTAGCAGTTACCAATTTTAAAACAAATAACCTATAATAGAACTGGAATCAGCAAAAATCAGTCTATGAGTATTATTTTAGATTATGGAGCAAAAATAAAGTTTGCTAACCATCCTGAGATACCTCATAGCTTTTTGTGGATTTTTCTTTAGTTGTTTTAAAGGAAAATGTGAATTTAAGCATATGAATATACTGACAATGTTGAATCATATTTACCTTCTGTAACATGAATATTTATTTACAAAAATATAGAGACATTACAAAATTCATGATCCTGCCTCTTTTTCCACTTAAAAAACTTCAGAAGTTTCTCTGGAAGTTTCACAATTACCCTTAATCCTATAAACAATTCTGCTCCTAGATTCTTTGGACATATGGTTATTCCTTATGAAGCACATGTATGGGATATTTCTCTCAGGAGTCTGGGAGGAATGATGATTTCACTCTCCATAGAGGCCAGTTTTCCTTCAACTCCTGATTGGTAAGAATACGTGGCTATACAATTGCTCCTATTTAAATTCGTAAGAGCAATTAATTATTATTAATTATTATAATTAATATTAATTATTATTCTTATTATTATTTATTATCAATAAAATTAACATAGATTTTTTTGGTAAATTTAACAAAAATATATTTTTTGAAGTTTCATAGGTCACTGGTAATTTGATATATATTCAATTTTATGTCATATTATAACTATAATTTATTTATATTATAATATATTGATAATTTTATGCAAACCCCAATAAAATATATTTTCTAAGTGCTTGAAGTAATATGATGGCAAAAAGGGTAATCATATCCTGTTTAAAATTTTCACAAAAATAAATACAAAATTGCCCAGGAGTTAATAGGTTTTTTAAAAGAATATATTTTAGAATGGATTTTAAAAAGAAATAAGTAAAAATATTTTAGCATAGTGCATGACTCTTATCAAAACTGCTTTGAAGAAATACTTGTACAGAGTACAAGGTAATAACAAATGATAGCCCTCAGATTTTAATTTATAAGGCCTAAAGTCAGTTCTGAGGAAAGTAGTCCTGTTATCACTTTCTGAAAATGTGTATTAATGGATGCCAATCAAGAGAATATCAGAATGTAGGAAAGGTTAAAAAGCTCCCAGGAAAGACTTGGAAATGAAGGTTCAAAAGTAGAAGTCTTCACCTATGTCCACAGGTCATCAGCACACTTATGCAGGTCAGCAGGGAAGGTTAGTGAGTAAATCCTCCTTGACTTAATATGGGATATTTTTGGCATGCCCACAGCCAGGAAAATTCAGGAAGGGTTTCCCACGTACCAAGCAGATCTTTACCTTTATAGGTCTCCGTGTGTATATTTTGAACAAAAAAGCAAAACTCTGATTTGCTTAGCTTGATAGAGTCTGTAACATTTTCCTGATATGGCAAGTGTAATTCAGTGTGAATCAAAATACATAAAAGATATGGAGAGACATGTAGAGGAAAGTGATAACCAGTCATCTAATAGTGCCATGTTATTATTATTTGCATGGAGATTCCACACTCAGAAGAGGGTAGGCAAAATGCATACAAAAGTACACTGAGATTCCTGTAAATATTGGAGAACATATTTAATAGAATTTACATACATCTCTCCTCATACTGTTTTGGTTTAAGGAATAATTTATACTCAATACAATTATTGAAAACCCTGAATAACTTAAATTTCTGCATGTTAACTCTTTGGAAAATTACCATATTTGAAATTAAAACTAATATAAGTAAACATAATTCTTTAATTTATTAAAAGTTATAAGTTCTTTATATTTTAATGAAATAATGCATTTAAAAATGTTATATCCCCAAATCCAAATAAAATTGTTGAGAAAAGATAAATGGTTTTATCCTTTTGAAAGATTTTATTTTCAGTTCTATTTCTTCATTCCTTCCATTGGTTAGAATGAAAAATGTGAAGAAAATATGAACTTATATATGGTGAAAAAAGGGAAGGAGTATTGATTATCATTTTATTTAACTGTTCATATTATTCTTTAATGTTAGTATTCTACACCAAAACTCAACATATGGTCATTTTGTAATGAATAAATTCCTAATTGTAATCTGAAATTTTATTAATGAACTTTTCACATTCACTTACATTTAAATCCATTATCTATTTGGCAATTTGAATGGATTTTATCTATGCATAATTGCATAAAATAAAAAAAAAAACAACATTCATCTGGAAAATATAGGTTCACAGATATATGCAGATTTTGCAAGTATATTTCACTTTAATTCATCCCCAAAACACATAAATTAATAATCACCCTCAAACCTATGAGACAGAAATTAAATTATTAAGACAAAGAGCTCATGTGGAGGACACTAGTTTTTCTAGAATTGTAATTTTCACTTGAAACTCAAATTATATCATTAGTAAGTAATTTTGGTAGTTCTTTTTATTTATTCCCCCCCAAAATTGTTTAAAAGAGTTATTTATTCCCCCAGTAGTTCTGTTAATAATATTCACTTTGTTATTATTCAGTGGTTGTAGGTTTACAGAAAAATCATGCAAAAATACAAATTTCCTGTATACACCCCCATCACAAACAGTTTTCCCCTATTATCAACATTTTTTTTAACCTGACCCCTTTCTTACAATTGAAAAAACAATATTATTATAATTATACCATGATCTATAGTCCTTACTTTACCTAAGGGTTCATTCTTTGTATAGTACAGCTCTTTGGAATTTTTAAAAAATTATACTGCTAACATATATATATCCTAAAATGTCACTTTGTAAATGCTTTCAAGTATACAGTTCTCTGGTGTTAATCACATTCACAATGTCATGCTACCATTACCACTATCCATTGCAAAATTTTTCCATCACCCTAAATAGAAACTCTGTCTCTACAAACTAAGTATTTCCCCCCATTCCTTACCCACTCCCTAGTTCTTGGTATCTTGTATTTTAATTTCTGAATATATTAAGTTTCAAATTCTAATTATTTTATATCAGTGGATTCATACAATATTTGTACTTTTGTTTCTGACTTATTTCACTAAACATGATGTTACCACATTTCACTCAAATTAAAGCATTTATTAGAGCTTCATTCCTTTATATTCCAGTTTATATATATGCCACATTTTGTTTATCTGTTCATCAGTAAATGGAAACTTGGTTTGATTCCAATTTTTAATAAATGTGAATATTGCTGCTATTAATATCAGTGTGCAAAGAGCTGTTCAGTTGCCTGCTTTCAATTTTTTTGAACACACACTTACATGGTAGTTCAACATAGGCATACCTCATTTTATTATGCTTTGCTTTATTATACTTTGCAGCTATTGCATTTTTTTAACAAATGTGGCAACTCTGTGTGGTGCAAGTAAACTGGATCCATATTTCAAGCAGCATGTGCTCACATCATGTCTCTGTTTTTACATTTTTGTAATTGCCACATTATTTCAAACTTTTTCATTAGTATTATATATGTTATGTTGATATGTGATCAATGATCTTGCTGTAGTAACTGTTTTGGGGTGCCATGAACCATGCCCATATAAGATGGTAAACTTAATCTATTAATATGTGTGTTCAGACTACTCCACTGATCAGCTATTCCCCATCTCTCTTCCTTCCTTTTCCTCCCTGTTGTCTGAGACACAATAATATTGAATTTAGGGCATTTAATTACAATGACCTCTATGTGTTCAATTGAAAGAATAGTTATTTGTCTCTTGCTTTAAACCAAAAGCTAGAAATGATTAAGCTTAGTGAGGAAGGCATGTTGAAAGCTGAGGTAGGCTGAAAGATAGACCTTTTGGGCCAAACATTTAACCAACATTTGAAGGCAAAGAAAAAGTTCTTGAAGAAAATCTAGTGTTTCTCCAGTGAACACCTGAATGATTATAAAGTAAAACAGGCTTTTTGCTGATATGGCGAAAGTTGTAATGGGCTGGATAGAAGATCAAACCAGCCACAACATTCCCTTAAACCAAAGCATAATCTACAGCATGCCCTACCTCTCATCCATTCTCTGAAGACTGAGAGAGTTTAGGAAGCTACAGAAAAAAGGTTTGAAACTAAGAAAGGTTGGTTTATGAGATTTAAGGAAAGAAGCCTTCTTCATAGTATAATAGTACAAGGCAGAGCAGCAAGTCTTGATATAGAAGATAAAGCAAAATTTCCAGAAGACCTAGCTAAGATAATTGATTAAATGACTACACTAAAAGAGAGTTTTTCAGTGTAGAAAAACAGCCTTATATTTGAAGTAAATGCCACCTAAGAATTATATAGCTACAGAGGAGAAATCAATGTCTGCCTTCAAGACTTCAAAACTGCAAAGAACAAGCTGACTCTCTTGTTAGCTCACTTTAAGTTGAAACTAATATTTCTTTACCATTCTGAAAATTCTAGTGTCCTTTAGAATTACATGAATCTGCTCTGTCTGTGCTCCAAGAAAGTCTAGATGAAAGCAATCAATTTACAACATGCTTTGCAGAGTATTTTAAGCCCTCTTTTGAGACCTACTGCTCAGAATGATAAGAAAAAAGATTCCATTGAAAATATCCTTGTTCTTTGACAGTGCACCTGGTCACCCAAGAGCTCTGATGAAGTTGTACAACAAGATTAATGTTGTTTTTATGCATGTTACCACAATATCTATTCTGCAACCATGGATCTAGGAGAAATTTTGACTTTCAAGTCATATTATTTATTTAAGAAATATATTGTGTAAAGCTAGAATTGTCATAGATAATAATTCCTCTTATTTATCTGGGCATGAATTAAAAATCTTCTAAAGGGAAATGGATGTAGCTCAAGTGGTTGAGCAGCTGCTTCCCATATATGAGGTCCTAGGTTTGATCCTCAGTATCTACTAAAAAAAAAATTCTGGAAATGCCATTCTAGATGTCAATAAGGACATTTGTGTTCATGGAAAGGGGTCAAATATCAACCTTTAAAGGAGTTTGGAGGAAGTTGATTTCAACCCTCATGGATGACTTTGAAGGTTTTAAGACTTTGGTAGGCAAAGTAACTGCAGAATTGATGGAAATAGAAAAAGACCTAGAATTAGAAGGGGAGCTTAAAGATGCTATTGAATTTCTGCAATCTCATGATAAAACCTGGATGGCTGAAGATTTGTTTCCTATAGCTGAGCAAAGAAAGGGGTTTTTGAGACAAAATCTTCTCTTGGTGAAGATTCTGTTAACATTGTTGAAATGAAAGCAAAAATTTTATAATATTGCATAAACTTTGTTGAGAAAGCAAAAGCAGGTTTTGAAAGGATTTATTACAATTTCAAAAGGAAGAATACTGTGTGTAAAATGCTCTCAAATAGCATTTCATGCTAAAAAGAAATCATTCATGAAAGGAACTATCAATCAATATGGCAAACTTCATTGCTGTCTTATTTTAATAAAATCTGCAGCAACCCCAACCTTCAGCAGCTACTGTCTTGGTCAGTTAGCAGCCATCAACATAAGGGAAAGACCTTCCACCAGCAAAAATATTATGTCTCACTGAAGGTTCAGATAATGGTTAGCATTTTTAGCAAAGAATTATTTTAGATTAAGGTGTGTACATTGATTTTAGACATAATGCCCTTTCACAGTTAATTGTCTACATTATAGTGCAAAGATAACTTTTATATCCACTGGGAAACAAAAATATCATATGACTTGCTATATCAAGGTGGTCTGGAGCCAAATCCATAACATCTCTGAAGTATGACCATACTTAATTTTTGAGGAAATGCCAATCTATTCCCTATAGTAGTTGCTTAATTTAACTTTCCAACCAACAATGCACTAGCATTCCTATTTCTCCATAGCCTTTCCAAAACTTATTTTCTATTTTTAAAATAGGAACCATTCTAGTGGGTGTGAAATGGTATCTCATTGTGGTTTATATTTACATAAAATGAATTTCTAATGATGAGCATCCTTTCATGTACTTATTGGTAATATGAATATTTTCTTTGGAGAAAAATTTATTGATATATTTTTCCAATGTAAAAAAATTGGATTGTTTGTCTTTTTATTTTTGAGTTTTTTGAGTATTACTTAATGTATTCTGGATTTTAAACACTAGTGGATATGTTGTTTCCAAATATTTTATCTCATCTTTTTATTGTCTTTTTACTTTCATGAGAATGTTCTTTGATCACATTTTTAAAAAAATGTTGAAAACCAATTAATCTATTTTTTTTGCTTATTGCTTGTGCTTTTTGGTTTAATGTCTAAGAAAACATTTTCTAATGCAAGCTTTTGAAGATGTTTCTCTAAGTTTCCTTTCAGTAGATTTTTAGCTTAATTTTTTATATTTAGGACTTTGATCCACCTTGAGTTGAATTTGGTGTATGGTTTGAGGTAACAGTCTAGCTCTATTCTTTTGTATATGGTTATACATCTCTTCCAACATCATTTGTTGAAGATACTTTTCTTTTCTTACTGAGTGGATTTTTCATCCTTGTAAAAAATCAATTAGCCATAGATGTAAGGGTTTATTCCTGCATTCTAAGTTTCATTCCATTGGTCTATATGCCCATTGTTGTGCCAGAAACACAAAATTTGAGTTACTGTTGTTTGAAATAAATTTTAAAATTGAGAATTATGAATCCTTAAAATCTATATTCTCTTTCAAGATGCTTTGATTATTCAGGGCTCCTTATCATTCCATATAAATTTGATGATTGGTTTTTCCATTTCTCCCAAGATGGCTGTAAATTTGATTTGAATTGTATAGAATTCATAACTATATCTCAGTAGAATTGACATCTTAACAGTATTTAGTTTTCTACTCCAGGGGCACAGAGATTTTTCCATTTATTTAGGTATACTTTCATTCCCTTCTGATATATAT
>JAQZBX010049590.1:0-19878 GCA_029593785.1 Cabassous unicinctus
TCCCTTCAGCTCCTCGCCACAGGCCTTCCCTGGTCCCTCTGCAGCTGTGTCCACGCCTGCCCCTCTTCTCAAGTCTTTCCTTCATCTCCCCCTCTTCCCTCTAAGCTAATGACCCTGTGCCCCCCCCACACACATACACTTCACAAAGGAAGTGGAGGCCTGAGGGTGGGAGCCGACTCGCCTTCCATCGCAGGTGGTGTCACTCTGAGGCTAAGAGCTCAGGCTCTGCAGAAGGTTCTCTGGCTCTCCCTTCACATCCCCACTTCCTGAGGCCTTGGGCAAAGTGCCTCACCTCAGTTTTACCATCTATAAAATGGGGGATCCAGTAGTCTCCATTTCAAAGCGTTGCTTTTGATGGTTTAAAGTCCTTTGCCATGGAGTAAGAGATTAGTAAATGTTCCTTTGGCAGTAATCTTGCAATCACATATTTCTTTTTGCCTCTCTACCCCGTTAGACTGCAGGTGCCACATGTCCAGGTACTGTGCTTGTGTTGCGGCTGACAGCTTCCCACGCAGCCTCAGGCTAGACAGAGTGTAAGGGCCTGAGAACGGCATGTCCAGCCAGAGCAGCCAGGCAAATGTTTACATACGTAACAGTTCCCAGCTCTTCCTCTGTGCCAGCAGGCTCTGCTCTAAGCGCCTCCCTGTTCTGACTCTCCTCGTCCTGATGGCCACCCTTTGAGGCGGTGGTGTCAGAGGACGCTTGTGAGCTGGGCTCCAAACGCCAGCAGTCTGGCTTCAGAGCCAGCTCTCTTACCCACTACGATGTGGCTAAGAAGCTTCCAGATTATTTTAAAACTGTCTTTTCAATAATCTGAAAATGAGGAATAACCTGAGGTCAATTGCAGGAACAGAGCCGCCCTGATGAGGGGGCAGCAGGCAGCCTGAGGAGCGTCCGCTCACAATGCCCAGAGCCCTCGTCCGCACCACCCCGAAGAAATGGGCTAGAAATAGGTCCTCGCCAGTGTGACCCTTCCCCTCAGCACCACAGCGTGTCACAGCCGAAGAGCAGCCAGAAGCACAGAGGCTGATAAATGCACTAGGGACTGAAGCCCATGGAAGCGCCTTGCTCAGCGACCTTGTCCGTCTGGGCTCTTATAACCAGGGTAACGGCCTGGAAAATGCCGCTTCCCAGCCACACCTACACAGAGGTCTTCAGTCTGCAGTATCCTGAGGAGCAAGGAAGCTTACTAGTCCATTTTCCTCTTTCCTGTCGCGCTAGTCCATGTTTCTCAGCTCCCTGTCTAGCCGTATCTTTGCACGAGTTGCACATTTCACCTTCAGCCAAGGTGGGTTTTACAAGGAAGGCTCTTCTCTCCTTTCCCCGCCCACCCTCGGTCCATCTCGTATTTTCTCCCACAGGCTCTGGCTGACAGGATCGGCGTCGGCTGCTCTCTAGTCCGGGGCGAGTATGGCAGAGCTTGGAATGAAGTTAAGCTGATGGACAAATCCCGAAAGGGAATGATGGGGTGCCTGCCTCCCCCGGAAGCGTACATTGTCGACCTCATGTTCCATCCCGGGGAGCTGATGAAGCTAAAAAGCAGGGAGGCAGACCTTTACAAGTTCCTTTAAACTGTCCAATGAACCCGAGAGGGATTCGGAGAAGAAACTCATTACGGACACTTCACATGCTATTCATCAGTTGTTTTGTTTCTTTAAATAAAGGTCTTTGAAATATTCTGTCTGTGTAGAAATGAGAAAACTTGAATTGAACTTGGTTGTGGTCTGGTTTCAGGCTTGCAAGAGCCCACTGCCTCACGTGCAGAGCCTATTGTCAAAGGCCATCCACCCCACCGCTCCCTGGGGTGCACCTGGGACCCTTGGGAATCGTGGGTCAAAGCTCTGAGCTGTTGTTCCCAGGACAGCAGTGTAGCCTGAGGACTGCCCTTCTGTATGGACAGAATGCTTCAGGAACACCTGCTCAAGAGAGTTGTGGTTCGCAAAGTCGTCAGTCACCTTGTCCCACTTTCATCCAGTAAGATTATTGATAGCCTGAATATTTAGAGACCTATTTCAGTGTTACAAACTCCTTTTTAAGACGTTTTTGCTCATATTTTTAAAAAGCAAAGTATTTCTTCCATAATATATAACAAATGTTCCACAACAATGGAAGATGTTGGTGGAGGGACGGTGAATGGGAATTCTGTACATTATGCATGATTGTTTTTGTAAGCTCACAACTTCTCTAATTAAAAGAAAAAAGAAAAAAAAAGAAAAGCATTTCTGAAAACTATTCTCATAAAATGTGTTTTCCTTTGTCTATGTTAACTTAGAAATGTACTTTCAGTTAGAAATGGTTCTGATTTGCTTTGAGATATTTTAATGCTGGGCCACTGAAACACTATTTTAAATTTTACATAATTTTAAAATACTTTTTCTAAGAAAGCTTTGCAATGCAGAGCTAGAGTAAAGCTTTGCCGAGACACTGCCTCTTCGCTTCGCTGTGGGTTGGCTCGTGTGCCCCACGAGGAGTGTTCAAGCCCTAACCCCTGGGCCGGGGTGTGAGCCCTTTGTAGAAAGGACCTTGAAAGAGGTGATTAGCTAAGGTGAGCCCCAACCGAGGCAGGGTGGGAACTACGCCAACGTGCCTGGAGTCCTCAGAAGGAGGGGAGATTTGGGCACAGGAGGACACAGATGGGAGAGAGTCGGCCACGTGACGGAGGCAGACACTGAGTTATGGAGCACAGGCAGCCACTCCAGAACGCTGTGGATTTCAGAGAAAGCCCCGCCTGCCGACACCTCGATTTTGAGCTTCCAGCATCCCAAACCATGAGACAATAAATTCATGTTGTTTAAGACAACCAGGCTGCCGTGCTTTGTTATAGCAGCCCTGGCAAACAAAGACAAGCATTGAACCCTGTATTAGTCAGGGTTCTCTAGGGAAACAGAATCAACAAGAGATATCTGTCAATAATATGAGATTTTATGAGTCTCTCATGTGACCGTGGGGATGCACAAGTCCAGGTTCCACAGGCAGGCTGCAAACCAGGGGCTCCGATGAAAGGTCCTTGATGAGTTTCTGGGAGAAGTTGGCTGTCCAAAGACAAGCTGGGAAATTCTCTCTGAATGTTGAAATCACTTCCCCTTTTAAGGCATTCAACTGATTGGATAAAAGCGTCACCCATTGCTGATGCAATCTCTCTGATTGATGCAGATGTAATCAGTCATCCACGCAGTAAACTCACTGGAGACCGAAGTCCATAAATGCTCTTGTATTACAATTAGCCCAGTGCTTGCTGGACCAAACACCTGGACACAATTACCTGGCCGAGCTGACACATTAGCCTAACCATCACAAACCCCAAGCAGGGTACAAGCACCCATTTCAAATGGTAAAGCAGATAAAAACTATAAGATAACTCTCATGAGATATTTCCTAGCCATGCCTTAAGTCTCAAGTTTACCTGTTTAATCGTTTTCCAAGAAGGTGTTTTAAAGTGAGTTTGATTTTAGAAAATAAGGCTAGCATTACTCTGTGTGGACTGATCTGTAATTTTAAAGGATGTAATTCTTTACTTTAGAATGAAGTTATAATATTTCAAATAATGTGGTAATTACGTTTGTCATGCATTTTCCTAAAATCAGAGCATAGACTGTAGGACACAATTCGTTCTAATCATTTTCAAGTCTGTTTTGATCCAGAAAGCATTAAAAGCCAATTACACAGACATAGAAGGGCTAACAAGGCAAGACAATGAAAATCTGGCATAAGTGTGGGAAAGAAAGTTAGCCAAGGCCAGGAATAAGCCTAGAATTCACAATGCCTCCAAGAAAACCGGGTGCGTTTGCTGGAGGGAGTGAAGATTTGACTTGGAGCTGTCCAGAAGCCTAGGTGGGAGGCTCGGGGCTGGGGCCACCGTGTCTTAGGGGGTCCACGAGGTGAAAGCACAGGGCAGTCTCTCTCGGGAGGATCCAAGACTAGGGGACTCGCTCCCTGGGAGTTTCCTAGAGATGGCACAAAGTAACGTAGAGGACAATAGCCTCAAAAACAACTTCCCAGTGAGTTCTGGAAAGAGGTTTCCTAGGCAGAGGGCCCAGCATTGAAGTGGGGTTCAGAATAATTTTATGCAGAGCTGCTACGATGGGTCCAGAAAGAAAACACATGTTTTCCTCTGGCGCGTGCCAAAGACCTTTTGTATCTTTGAGACAATTCTCTGTAGATAATGTCTCTCTCAGCCAGAATCACCAAGTCTGGTTGTTTAGTCACAACCATACTAGGTAACAGTCATGAGTTTGAAAATATATTCTCAGGTCCTTGAAGTTCACCCCATTCTGTGTTGCCAGTTAAATGTAAAGCCACAAAATTTAATAGTCTGCCCATCTGTTATGAAAAGAAAATCCATTCACAATAGCAACAAAAATTATAAAATACCTAGAAAGGAATTTAATAAGAAATTTGCAAGAAAACTACAAAATTTTCATTAGAACTGAATAAATGGAGATATACACCATGTTCCTTGACGGGAAGCTCAGTACAAATACCTCAGTGCTCCCCATATTAACATATACATTTCATGCAATTCTAACCAGAATGCCAACAATTTTTTTTCTGGAGCTTGATGCATCAACAGTAAAATTAATCCAGAAGAAGGAATGTGTTTGAATACCAAGAATATTTTGATATAGATGAATAAAGAAGAATTCACTCTGTCCATTATCAAAAATATATATAAGCAAATATAAGTTGAGTATGGTACAGGCATAAAAATATAAAAATTGAGACTCAGAAACAAATTGGATAGATTAGATGATGATGATAGATAGATAGGTAGATAGATAGATAGACAGATATAGATAGATAGATAGATGAAACCCTTTCTATATATGACAGAAAAACTAGAAACCATAAAAGAACATATCTGATAAGTTTAAATCCATAAGACATTGTTTCGAGTATAGCAGGGAGCTGCGCAAAATGACAGCTTCCCACCAAACTGGGAGGGATATGTCAGACCAAAGAAACGCTTGTTTAGCAAACAAAAGAGCATTTAATAGGGGCTTATGTGTGGACACTCTTCACACGGTGGTGGGTCACACGGTGGTGGATCCAAGCCGGGCCGTGGCCTAAGTCCTCTCCATGGCAGTGGACAGAAAGCTTGGCGCTTCCGAGGCTCGGGCCGCCCTCTCTCTCTCTCTCTCTCTCTCTCTCTAGGAGAGTCTGAGCCTTGCCGTGGCCTAAATCCTCTCCGTGGTGGCAGGTGGAGAGCGTGGCACTTGCGAGGTCCGAGCCACACTTGCCATGAAGCATGAGGAGTCTTTTGTACCACGTCTACGTGTGGATGGGGAGGGCATGTGGGGGAGCATGATTAGAAAGGGCAGAGCTCAGGACACGATCGAGGACTGGTCAGTGCAGTGCTTCCCAGCAGGCAGAAGCTACGCTTTCACAGTATCTACGAAGAGCGAGCATTTACAGTGCTTTGTCAGCAAGGCTGAAGTTACATCTTCCTATTGCCGTGGAAGGGGTGGAGCAGCTCGCAGAACAGATCATCCTTAGAGTTCTCTGGGAGAGAAGTCTAAGCACACTATCAAGCACGAGCTCCCAAAGTCGTTTCTCCAGGCTTGCTGTGCAGCTAAGAAATGAAATGCTGACTGAAGAGGAAAGACCTGGAAGGGCTGTGGGAAAGCCATACGCATATGATACAGACATTCGCATTCCCGCGCAGTAAGATACGCTACAAGCAAAGCGTAATGTCAAATCATAGACCAGGAGAAAGCCCGGCAGCCTGGGCAACAAGACAAACGTTAACATCATTAGCAAGCACACGGTTTCTATAAATCAGTTTTAAAAAGAGAATCCGCTTGGAAAATTGGCAAAGGCAACTGTGTTTGAGTAGAATGTCCATGCAGCGGTAACGAATAATCCCCGGGTGTCAGCGGCAGAGCAGACAAAGGTCTTTTACAGGCACAGCCCGTGTCAAGTCCAGGGTGAAAGGGGGGGCTCTGTCCCAGGGGACCCCCGGGCTCGCTGGAACCAGGACGCCCTTAGCCACAACGGGGGCAGGAGAAAGGGCTAAGGATCAACCCTGAGGAACGAAACGTTGGGCCTGGTACGACAAGCCATTTGACTGGGAAGAGACCCAGGGAACATGGGGCAACCCGGGACGGCAGAGACCCGGGTTTGCATCTGCGGAAGCCCTGGGAAGTGCTGGGGTAGTAAGGTTTCAAAACAATTTAGGTAAAGTGATTTATAGCTGTTATTCTGTCAGAATCAAAAGCTGCAGTTTTTCTTCTGGAGATCAAAACATTTCATTAAAATGAGTGTCCAACTTCACAAAAAATGCTATTAATTATGTGGAGACACGGCCAGTTCTCGCAGGCTCGGTGGCCTCCGGGCAGGCGTTGCAAATGGAGATTTGTGTTTGCACTGCCCTTGTGGCCAGGGCACATCAGATTTCAAATATATTATTGTCTTGTCACAGAATCAGCTAGAAGCTCCAAATGATATGTAGAATCAAATGGAGACAGAACTTTTCTTTTTATTGAGACAGAATTCTTATAAACAGTAACTTGTTTCTCAGCGAGATATCACCGTGGTACTCCCCTGCCAAAGACACTAATCTGCAGATAAGAGGTAGGGGGTAGCAGGAGATGGTACATTTTCCCTCAGAAAATTCAGAGAAAGGCCGTGATTCAAATACTGTTTGTTCTTAACTGAATCGTAGGAGCAGGATAAACCGGCTAAAGACCATCAGGAAAATGTCACTGTTGGTTTATTCTTAGAGCAATACAATAGTGGCAAATCACCTGTCTAAATTTTAGTATTTAAAAGCACCATTCTTTTTCTTTTTTTAATGTTGTCCAAGTGTGAGGACTAAAGCCTCGATTTATTAACTTTAGGTAACAATAAGATAGAAAAGCCTCATATTCCAGGAATAAAAAGATTGACCAGGCTATTTATACAATAAGCATTGAGGAAAATGGCAATAGAACAGACCAGTGGTCAAACAGCACCACGTCCTGTTGACAAATGCTGCCCAAGGGTCGGTGTGTGTCGTGCATCCTTTTTCATGCAGTCATGTCTTGGCTTTTTGTTTAGAACATAAGGGCAGATTGACAATGTAAGCTCTACTAAGTATATGTTAGTCTTTACTTCCTTCTGAAGTTGAAAATGGGAATGGAACATACATGAATGGCTCATGAGCGTGAGTTATCTGTTGAGGTTTAGGAAATCAGGTTGACATCAGATTAGATAAATGTCAGAAGAGATTGTCCTGGGCAAAGTCTGATCTCTCATTCATGACTGTAAGATAATACTGGGTGATTCTTTCCAAGTATGAACTATAGGTATAATCCAAAAGGCAACATGTAGAAAAAGTTTCTGGTTTTTAAAAAAACATACACTTAACTTATAGGACAAGCAATTCTAGTCCTGGCTTTGCCACGGAAGAAGAAGATCGTGTGTGGGTCATTTCACACAAGGATGATTGGGAAAATCAATTCACAACACTATCTTAGATCCCACCTAAGACTCTTTGAGGGCCATTTCATCCCAACTAGAAGGAGGGGGAAATATAATTTAAGACATTGAATGTTACTGCCCCTCACAAGGATTAAGATCGAGCTTACCAGCAGGCGGCCAAGACGACTCAGTTCTTAATGTGTTAAGTTAGAGGTTTTTACCTGAAAGATTATCCTTTGAAAACCAAAAACCTTTTTTCTCTTATCCCAGGATCCTCCACCTCAACATGCACAGCTGGAAGGCACCATTCTTTATTTTAAAATACCCAAGTCTTAGTATAGATATCAGTAGCAAAGCTTTCTTAGGCTTATCATTTTAAACTCACAAATAAAATTAGTACAATTAAAAGGTGAGCTTGACTTCAAAAGTGTGAATGTATTAGAGTGAATTCAAAGAAGGTTCTCCAGGGACTCACATACTGTAGAAGCTGCCAGTAGACAAACCACAAATAACATTGTCATCATAAAAGACAGTGAGCCATGGTGATCTTACTTTTAAGTCCAATAAGCCTTTGTTATGCGTGGGGCAGCATGACAATGGTAGAAAGCTGGGACTGGGGTATGAGTCCTGCCCACCTCTTACCAGAGAGCTGGATGACCTTGAGAAGGTTTCTTAACCTCTCTCATCCTCACTTTCCTCTCTGGAAAATGGGGATAAATAATACTAGCAAATATTTGCATACTGCTTGCTATGTGCCAGGGGCCGTGCCACGCAGTTTAAACCCTTCCAGGAGCCCTGAGACAAATAGGACTTAGCAACTGAGAAAACTGAGGCACAGAGAGGTTAAGTAACTAACCCAAAATCACTCAGCTAGTAAATGGCAAAGCTTTTAGTTTGGATCTGCTTTGGCTCCAGAGGCTCCCAAGCTATACAGCTTATAAAGCTGCTGTGAGGATTAAATAGGGTTGTGTATGCAAACGGCAAGGGTGTGTGAGTGCTGCGTATGTGTAAGTGTGAGTGAGCATGTATATGGGTGTGAGTGCTTGTGTGCCTGTGTTATGTGTAATATGTGCAAGCGAACATGTGTGTGTGTATGTGTGTGTGTTGGCATGTGTGTGGGTGATGGTATGTGTGTGAGTGTGTGTGAATGAGAATGTGTGTTAGTGGGTGTGTGTATGTGTGTGAGTGTGTATGTGCGTTTGTAGCTCTCCACTTATGCTCACACACTGCTGTTCACACCTCTGCCTTTAGTTTTCTGGGAGTTCTTTCTTCTTCCTCTAGACAAGGGTCAGCAAGGGTCTGTGAAGGGTCAGATAGCATCTCGGCCTCCCAGGCCATTCCTTCTCTGTGCAGTCAACAGAGTGGACAATCCATGAACAGGAAAGCTTTGCTGACCCCCAGGCAGAGGGCCACCTGTGGCTCACAGGCTGTGGCCGGTCAGCCTGGCTCCAGCCGACCAGCATCTGGACGGGAGGGCGTGGAGGGGCTTGGCTCAGTCCGCCTGGTGGGCCTGGGTTTCCAGGCTCTGCCAAGGGCTGAGCTGTAAGGGATTAACTCAGGCCCCTGCCCAGCTCCGGGGCTGCCCTGCCTCACAGGAGTGTCTTTGCTTACGTGGGGCCCTGGGGCCAGCCCAGGAAGTCCATGCTCACTGTGTGGTGCTTGGTGGGAGCCTTGGGCCACCTGGCATCCACTTGACCTCTGGAGGGGCTGGAGACAAAGGTCAGCCGTGAAGGGAGCCAGCGATACCTAAGTGAATGACCCTCAGTAAAAAACCCCACCCCACGGCCTGGGGGAGCCACTGTGGCTGAGGTCTCCATGCGTGTTGTCACACAGCTGCTGAGAGGATTAAGTGCCGTCCACTCGGCTCCACTGGGACAAGACAGCTACAGGCTTTTGCCAGTCTCTCCTGGACTCCGACCCATGTGCCTTTTTCTCTTGCTGATTTTCATCTCTGTCCTTTCGCTGTAACAAACCGTAACCCTGAGTGTACCAGCTTTGCTGAGCTCTGAGTCCTGCCGCAAGCCGTTGAACCTGGGGATGATCTTGGGACTGTATTAGTCAGCCGAAGAGGTGCTGGTGCAAAGGACTAGAAATCCGTTGGCTTTTATAAAGGGTGTTTATTTGGGGTAGACGCCTACAGTCACAAGGCCATACAGAGCCCAACTCAAGGTGCCATAAGAGGGACTTTCTCACCAAATGTCTGTTGCCACATGTTGAAGCAAGATGGCTGCCAATACCTGCCAGGGTTCAGCCTTCCTCTTCCTCTTGCGGCTCCGTGGGCCCAGCTTCTTCCAATCTCAGGTGTAGGCTGGAGGGCTCGTTTCTTTCCGGCTCAGCTGCTCTGGTCTCTTCACAAGGTCAGCTGTAAACTTTCGGGTGAATGGCTCATCTCTCTTTGCAGGCCTCAGGATCAGAGCTGACAAGTTCTCTCCTCTTCCGTGTCTGTGGAGCTCTCTCTATTCCTCTGTGTTCTCCTGTGTATCTAATTCTCTGTGTTCTTGACTGAGCGTCCATTTACATAGCCCACCAAGGGGGCAGGGACTCAACCCTGCCCGCCCTAATGACATGGTCGAATCAAAGCCCTAATCTTGATTTAATGAAGTAAATGCAAAGCCTTTTAATTTAAATCAATCAAAGGGTACCATGCCCAGAGGAACAGAACAGTTTACAAACATAATCAATATCTCTTTTTAGATTTCATAAATAATATCAAACTGCCACAGGGACCCTCAAATACAGAATCAACTTGTTATTAATCTAATGGACGCCAATGTAGACACCTTACTTTTCAACAAGAACGAGGACAAATTTAACCTCTCTAAAAAAGAAAGTGAATATTCCCATCTTCTTTACTTCAGTCAATAACTGTGAAGGGTCTGAGACTTTCCTGGCAAGCTACTTGCCACCGTTTCATGGTTGCTGGCATAAGACACGAGGCACCCAGGTCGGACTCAGGGATGCCATTACTCAGCACAGCAGGCAGCGTGGGGCCATGTCGTTGCTCCCACCTCTGATGGGGCAGCATGGATGGGCTCAGATGGATGCCTGCACACACGAGCGGACTGCGTCACAGGAGAAGTCTGCATCTTAGGGAAGAATCTTTCCTCATGACAGTGAGCCTGTCCACCCTTTTCGGGGAAGGAGACACTCTATCTTCCAAGGCTGTTTGCTAGCATCCTTGAAAAGATAGTCGAGAACAAAGGGCAGTTGGAAAGCCTCTGTTTGTAAGCCTGCAGAAACAGGAGAGACCCGTGGAGAACGGCAGAAACAAGCTGCAGAAACAGGAGAGACCCTTGGAGAATTGTCTCCCAACAGCTTCATCAATCTGGACAGGAGCCAAGGCTCTATGGAATTTCTCACCTATAAACGGAGATGATTAATACATGCATGGCCAGTGTGAACTCACCCCAGCCAGTAGCCTTGATAATATAAAGGAAACATTGCAGTAGTGCGCCCAGCGGTCCACGAGGCCAGTTTTCTTTCCCTGGCAGCACTAAAGGGGTATTTGAGAGGAAGTACAGTGGCTATCCTCAATATTATACTGCTCATCTTTTGTCTACAATTTTAAATCCAAATTCAGATCAAGACTCACCCTCTTCCCCGAGCTTCCGCGGTACCTCTTCCCCTGTGGATGGCCTCCTATAATTCTGTCTTTTGGCGTTCCTTCTAGCATTTTCTCAATTGCTTTCTGCCTCGGCTTGCTGTTTCCCTGATGCATATGCGAATGGGGTAGTGGCTAAGCACATTCGTCTCTGGAATAAGCGACACTCGGGTTCGAGTCTGGCTTCTGCCCTTCTTAGCTGGGGCATCTTGGGCAAATGCCCTAGTTTCCTTGTCTGTAAAATGGGGGTGTCATAAGAGTAGCCACCCCATAAGGTTGCTGCGAGAAGTGAAAAGATGGCATGTATCACATGCTGGAACAGTGCTAAGCATAGCAAGCGTTTTACGACCATCAGCTGCTATTCTTTGATCTCCCCCAACGGGAGGGGAAGCCGTCTAGGGCCCATGCACCTCACTAGGGGAGATACTAGCACAAGACTTGAACTTGAGCAGCTCTCGAACAATGTTTGTTGACCATCTTTACACCTCACACCGACTGACCTATTTGGCTGCTTTTGAAAGCGGGCGTGTGGTGGAGAAGATCATCCTCTTGGCTGATTAGGCAGGAATTTCGCCCCCGCTTTCAGGGTTGAAGAGACAACGCGTGTGCAGGTGGCCGCCTTTGGACTTGTACAACAGGAAGTGGAAAGCAGATGTTGGCGCTGTCTCTCAGGCTTAAGTCTGAAATCATTCCTCACTGTGCAAATGTTCTTTCCTTCCTCACCAACGCCTCGTGCGCCGCGGACTGACCTGTGAGTAGCTGCTCGATTCAGAGAAGACCCAGCCTCACGTCCCGTGGCGTCTTGGTTTCGTGTCCCGCTTGGCTGTGCTTTCGAATGCCTGCGTGTGCTTGCTGGCCTTTAAAGATGCTCGTGGTCTATGCAGTTAGACTGCTTGGGCTCCAGTTGACCTGCTAACAATGTGCACATGGCTCCATATTGGCTGACAGCTTTCCACTAACCAGACCCTGGCCAGGAACCAGCCCTTGCTTTGACAAGGCCCCAGGAATCAGCATTCTGCTTCAGGCACATTTCAGCAGAGTGTAGGGTCTGACCTCAGAGCAAGGAGCTCAGAGCCACCAGTGCCCCTTCCCAGCTCCTGGGGCTCAGCCCCCAAGGCCTGCAGACAGGCAGGCTCTGGAGATCTTGAGAGGGCCCCGTTCCACTTTACACAGGAACAGCTGGCACACAAATGGCAGCCAGCGCTTTTAAGCAGTCATTAATCTTGCTGATGAGAACGGCTGAAACAAACAGCGTTCTCCCTGAGTGCTCGCAGACCTGACGTGCAAATCAGCTCATGTCCAATTAGCTTATTTATGCGTTTCTCCCTTTGAAAAATCTTAGCAAAATCAAATCTTTTTGATTCCGCAGTCTTTCCTTTTAGAAATACTTGGAAAACCCCAGATAAATGCATTTTATCTGTTTTATTAAGTCATTTAATTGCTGACTTGTTGGTAGTCATTATCCTGCATACAGTTTTCTAGCTGTGTGAGTCCATTTATTTAACCTCCCAGAAAATTGTCTTTTCATCTCATTTTATTAGAACAAATAAGAGAGAGAGTGACAGAGAGGAAGAGATGGATATGCTCGTTCCTTGCCTCCCACAAGCTCTGCTTGTGCTCCTTGCATGAAAGCAAAAAAAAAAAAAATCATCCTTTGAATGAGTTGGGGAGGCTTTCCTTAGGCAGTTATTTTTGCTGCCTAAATATGACCATAATAAAAGAGAATAATGAAAAGGGAGCTGAGAACGGCCAGGAGCCCCAATCAGAAAGGACGAAAGGAAACCCTCCTGGCTGGCCTGGGAGCCGCGATTACCTGCGACATGCATATCATTAGAGAGTTAAAAGACTTAAAGGATAGCTAAAACGCTCCCTCCCGCCACATGCCCTTCACCAAGCCGGCATCCTGGGGCTCCTGCCTGCCTCGGGCGGCCTCGCATCACGTTCCGAAGGCTGCTCAAAGGTAGGCGCTCCTGCGGAGGGGAAACCAGGAGGCCCGCTAAATCTCAGCACCTGCCGTCTGGTTTCTTTCAGGCTGAGTTTTAGCCTCGCCACCGCTTTGTCGGCATCATGGTAAAATGCTAAGTTTCCATCCTCTTCAAAGGCCTGGAAAAGCATCCGCTGGGCAAGGTCGAGAATCACGTTCCTGCCAGAGCACTAGCACAGAGCCGTGTGTAAAGCCACGCAGGGAGAAGCCGGAGCTTGCCCTGCGCCTGGCTCGGCATCCCAGCAGAGTCCTGGTGGAGGACGCATGGACAGAGGCTCCCCCAAGGCCGTTTCCCATCATTTTCCCGGCACCGTTGGCAGAGCCGTCGAGCCCCAGATAGAGCTCGGACGTGAGCCAGTGACGTCCACAGAGGTCAAGTGGGGATCTCGGCATCTGCTCCAAAACACCCACATCCAAGTTACGTGGAAATATTAGGACATTAGTCCAAGTGGACATTTGTCAATGACTACTCTTCACTCATTTAAGAAATGCGAGCCAAACTTTAAAAATGAGTACATTTGTTTCTATGACAAGACAACAAAACAGGATATAAGAAATGGACGGTCTCGAAAGTCCACTGAATGAATGCTCAGGCTGCAGGGATGACACCCGCTCAGAGCTTTGTTATTCGGGTTTCACTGTTGGCTGAATGAGGGACAGAACTGAATGGGTTGTCCCACCTTTTCTTTATATCCTCTGGCACTGGGATATTTAATTGCGAGAGAACGCTTGTCCTTGAAAACATTGGGATCATGTCTAGGCACCTGGGCCTGCTGGCACGCTATTTTTATTCTTGGAACTTCTGCATGTGGTTTTCATGTGCAGAACCCCAGCCTCCTAATTACTGACGTAGCTGGTTAGACCTTATAATTAACATAATGCCTGGAAAGGTATTCCATTATAATTACTTTAAAAAGGCTTCTGTGCACAGATGTAAGCAACCTTTAGCATGACCGCTGGAGAGCGAGCACGTGCTGGTTCCAGCTGACTGCCGGCTCACATCCCAGCTCCTCTGCCTCGGTGGTGAATGGTCTTGGGCAAGCTGCTCCCTGACCCTCTGTCTCATTGTCTGGAAAATGGCAATGATGATACCTTTCTCATAGGGCTGTTGTGAGAATTAAATAGATGAAAAGCATAGGGTAGTTAACGCAGCCCCTGGCACAGAGGAAGTGCCCAGTAAAGGTTTGCTCTCCTCAGCCCATTCAGCCGCACTCTGGGTCCCAGACTTTCAGACAGAATAAAGCTGGGCAGGGATGTGTGGTTGGAAGCAATTCACCGACGGCTCCGTTCAGCCAGGACTGGATGCCCAGACAGCAGTCGGCCAAGCCTCCTTCCCGACCCCCTGGGAAAGACTCCTTGCTTATTCCCACTGGGGTTCTGTAGGTTGGGGGTTAGGGGGCTGAGGTCTGAGCTCCCACTTTAGCATCTGAAAACAAGAGTAGGAAAATCTGCCCACATGTTTTCTGACAAGCCTAGGAGTGTGATAAAAGACTTCTTTTTGCTTAAAAGGAAAATCACTTTTAATGTCTCCATGTCAGGAGCTGGGATGTGCTGTCGTGAAGCCCCAGGGACCCCGCTGCCTCTCCCTCCCGCAGAGCTAGGCGGGTGGAGGCTTCAGCTTCGGCTTCCGGCCAGAAGCCTGGAACCTCAGTTGAGGGCAGGGCAGGGCTCATAAGGCCAAGGGCTCCCTGATCTCCAGGGTCCCAGACACAGCTGCGCTTTCCAGGAATTCCTGGAGTTTATACTTCAGGAGGGGCTGAGTCACCAGAATGTGCCCCGGCAAGCCCTGTGCAGGGCAAGGCTTTCCAGCCCACCTTCCACTCCTTTCTTCCAGGCACGGCAACGCCTGGTCTGCCTGGTGACCAATTCCAAAGACTTTTCCAAAGGAGGATGACTCCTTAGCGCTGCTGCAAAGGACACCCCCTAAGAGAACCTGTCTCTTAAAAGAGTAAAAAACGTGAAGCCAAATGAATGACTTTCTAATTGTGTAAACTCAAGTTCCAGTGAATACATATCAAATGCGTTCCTGTTTTACTCCTTCGTAAAAGTGACACATGCTCATTGTAGACGACATAGAAAATATAGCAAGAAACAGAGGGGGAGGAGGGGAGGTTTTCTATCAACCACAGAGTCTTTGTGTTTTGATATGTTTCTTTCCAGTCTATTACTCCGCACAGGTTTATTTTTAACTCGAGGGCCTACTGAATATGCAGATTTTTCTTCCCACCTCCAAGATAGAGCTTAGCCATTTGGAAGGGCTGTTATGGGAGAAGAACCAGGGACAAGAGGGGCCCTCTGAGGGTCCAGAAACCATGCTACAATCGGCAGCCACCTGCCCTGGACTGACCGCTGTCACTCCTCCCAGTCAGAGGAGAGCTGAGCAGTTAGGCGCCAAGTGCGGAGAAGAGCACGGACACAGTAACTTCTGGGCAGCCTCGTCCTGCGCTTGCAGTCTTTGGCCCGTCCTCAAAAGCCTTGGCACTGTGGAACAGCAGTCACCGCCCGTGACAAGCTGGGTGATAAATAGGGTATTGATGGGCAATTACCTGACACCAAATAGCTCCATAAATCACCGTGCTAGAAGCTGGTACCACTGTCAAGGGCAGCTCTGAGCGAGCTCAGGCCCCGCAGCCTGCAAGGCAGGCACGGGGTGGGGGGCTGGGGCGGCCCTCCCAGCATCTTGCAGAATGGGAGGTTTCCCCGAGAGGAGCAGACATTCCCCCACGCTGCTGGGGCTCCAGGGGGAGGGAGAGGTGTGCTGCGCTCTGGCCTGGCCCTGCAGACAGCAGCTCCGTGCTACCTCTTGACAGAATGGGGAGCTTTAAAAAGAACCAGCATTTTATGGTTCTGCAAGGAATGCAGTCTCCTTGTAGAGCATTTTATAAATGTATGCAGACAAACAGGAAGAGGCAACTAGCAGTCACCCCAGTCCCCCGAAAGCTGGCTCCAGCCATGATCGACACTTCAGCGCCTTAGAGCCTTAAACAAGGTGACGTGTCCACAGTGCTCAGTGGTGCATTGCATCCTCTGCTCCCCCTCCGGAGGAGGCCCCCGAGGCCCCAAGACAAGGCCCCACCCCCACTGGGCCAGGCAGCAAGTGCCGCCCCAAGGCACGGAAGGGCAAATTCCGAGGCCACTTTCTCGCCAGAAGACAGGCCCAAAGCGTCTAGCTTCCCTGACCCCAGAGACGCTGAAGCCTGCTGCTGACTGTTATTCAGACACAAGACGCCTCATCCCAACCACTCAACATCAGTCCAGACAGAACAAAGATACTGCCACCCAAAAAACTGCTCAAGTCCAGAGCAACCTGGTCTTCAAGATAAACAGGTGAGGCACCGCGGGCAGAGCGGGCACAGGAGAGATGGCGAGCTCTCGCCCAGCGGAGCCCAGGCCCAGGCCCACACCCGCGGGAGCCAGTCCCAGAAATGGAAAACGGAGTTGAGTTCGTGGGATTGGATAAACCCCTCCAATCCACTTCCTCCTCAGATAGTCACTGACGCTCTCGAAAGGCTGCTTTACGACACCGTTTTACCGACACACTGCGCAGGCAGCGCCCAGGACCTCTCTTGAGATGCCCCGTGCAGACCGGGGCAGGGCACCGAGGTTTTCTGGTGCCGCGGTGACGTGTCTCCCTCGCACATGGCTTCTTATCGATTACTGCCCACATGGAGTTCACCCTCGTGTTCGCAGGCGCGCGAGCATGTCTACGTGGAAAACGCACCTTCTCCGGGCCCTCTGACAAACCCGAAAGCGCCTCCAATTCGCCGGGGCGTTGTAGAGATGCTAGGTCAGAACTCCGGGAGCCCACTAGAGGGGCAGGAAACCAGAACGGTTGCTGGAGCTTCGGGATACGATTTGTTTTTAAAGTCGTTTATGAAATCCACTGTGGCTGAGTGAGTGACGTTCAGACCAACCAGAGCCAGCGCTCTTGGAGTGGCTCTGTGGACGCCTGGGTTAAAAGCAAAGCGGCGGCTTGACATCGATGTAGAGGCAGCGGTCACCAGAGAGTCAGAGGCGGGGGCAGGGGCCACCAGGGGAGCAGGGGGCGTTTGCAGAGCACTGGAAGTAAGAGTGAACCGCAATGTGAACCACAGACCTTGGTGAGTGGCAGTGCTTCGGTATTTATTCACCAATCGTAACAAACGTGCCGCACTCGTGTAAGCGGTTAGTGCTAAGGGAGGGGAAGGGGCTGGGGTATATGGGAATCCTTTTACTTTCAATGTAACTTTTCCGTAATCTAAAACATCTTAAAAAACAAAGTTTATTATATGGGGGGCGGAGCAAAACCGCGGGAACAGTGTATTTTCCTTCACTTAAGAAGCCTTTCTCGCAGGTCTCCAAGTCTACGTGCCTGAAGACGAGGAAAAGCGTCGAAGCTCCTGGAGGTGGCTAAACTGTTTCCACACTGGGTTTTAAATGTTTTCCAGTTGGGTTATGCTTGAAAAGAATTATCTTCCAATTGAATAAAAGGAAGCTACATCTATTTCAAAAAGTCAATGATTGAAAACAAATTGAAAAATGCTCTCTTCCACCGAAAACCACCAGGTGAGAATGAGGGTTTTCACATTGTGAAGAGCAAAGCTCTCCTTAAGTTTACGTGACCTCCTTCAGGCTCTGTATTTGAGGCGAGTGGTCACCATTTCCCCTTTCCTCCCTTTTCAGAAAGAGGCTCCGCTTCCTTTGTCTCACTGGTTTTCTCCTTTGTTTTTGAGCGGTTGGACGCTCGGGGGCCTTTCTGCTCTTGGGCTGTGCGTGGGGGGCGGTTTGGGCTCTGACCCCTTTTCCTGCGTGTCAGCCCCCCTCTGCCCTGAAGGCTCAGCCGTGTGCCCCATACCCATGTCCGCGCAGAGCCCGGCAACGGGACCGTCTTGGGAATCGGGTCTTTGCAGACGACGTCATCCAGGAGTAGGGTCGGCCCTAAAGCCCACGACTGGTGTCCTTAGGAAGGCGAGGACACATGGACACACCGGAGAGGACGGCCGTGTGACCACAGAGGCAGGGGCTGCAGAGATGCGGCCACAGGCCAAGGGAGCCGAGGCTCGCTGCAGCCCAGAAGCTGGGAGAGGGGCAGGGGCTGCCCTCCTAGGAGCCCCTGGAAAGAGGCGAGCCCACCAGCATCCCGGTTTCAGACTACGGCCGCCCGAGCTGGGAGAGAATGCGTTTCTGTTCGAGCAGCCGCAGGAAAGAAAGCCGCCCGCCACCCGGGTTCTGTGGCAGAGGCTCCCACCCCTCGGCACCGCACTCCTGCATTAGCCAGACTCCCAGGAAGCAGGGCCAGGCCCCCGCCCTCCCGTGCACGGCGGGCGCCCCAGCCTTGCCCAAGCCCCTGCTCTGCAGCCCTGATGGAAGGGATCAGGCCCTGGAACCCCTGTTCTCCGCGTTGAACCGCTCCAAAGCCAGGGTCACGATTGCTGGAACTAAAGTCAAAGCAGACGCCTGTGGTGTAGACAAGGCTATATGTGGCGTTTACTCAGTACGGATTGAGCACTGATTAATGGGACACACTGGTCCTTTTCTTCTGTGCAAAATGGTGGCCCTGTGAGCGATGCGAGAAACCTTCCAGCGGTTATCTTTACACGGTGAACGCTCTGGAATGGCAGCTCATTTTCAAAGCAGAAGCCTAGGATTCAGCATCATGCAGGGTGACCCACATCCCATAACCCAAGGGGCCTGGCCAAGCCCCCTGTGAACCCGAGAGCCCCCTAGCTCTCACCCACCAGGGCACAGCTCACCTCCCCCTTTGTCCCCACCCAGCCCACTTAATTCATTGCCTAGCCCCTCAAGGGAGACCAAAGGAAAGTCTCTCCTTTGGTGACTTTCCACCAGCCCCCCTTCCCACCCCCAGCAGGCAGCCTGGTGCTGGGCCCAGGAGAGTGTTCACCACCACTGGGTGCGGACGAGAAGGCTGGCCCTGGGCAAGGCCGGACGCCGGCCACCTCCTGCCTCATCCCGCCCACTCAGTGGTGACGGCGGCACGGGAGCCACAGGGGGCCTGATGACCCAGTGGTGGAAGCTCAGCCCCTGACTCCAAGCCCCACCCTCTCCCTGCTGCCTCATGCTGCTGCATTTCCAAGGTCTCCAACAGTTGCCATCGAAGAGGGAAGGAAGTGGGTGGAAGGGCAAGTCAAGGCAGAGGAGGAGGGAAGAGAGGAAGAGAAGGGAGCTCAAGCTCACCCCTACCTTTGTGCGTCTCCTTAAACCCCTTATTGCTCCGTGGCCGGCCCAGTTGAAAAGAAAATGGCTTATGCTGCAGTGGGAGTTGGACTCCTCATACTCTGCACATTTTACATTTCCCCAAGGAGTTCAAATAATCCCGAAATCATTGCAGGCTGTCGGCCTTGAGCAGTAGCCACTGTGGCCAGCCTGTCCCCGGGGAGAAGCAGATGGGGAGCGTCCCGTCGAGTCCAGTCCACGGGCCAGCTCCTCCTCTGCAGCTTCAGAGGAATTCTCCCACAGCCCAGCCAAACCAGAAACTGGCTGCTACGAGGGGCATCGCTCCACCCAGGAGAGAGCGATTTCTCTCTGCAGTGTGTAAAACACGAGCAACACAGCAGAGACCCTCTTAAATCACTTAGATTTTCCTGTTTTACGATGCCATCGCAAATTAGCTATTTTTTGCATTTGCAAAACAGATGGGGAGGCCGTAGTTCGGGGACATAAATCTGCAGAAGCAATGCAGCTGCAGGCGTGCAGGGGCTGCTCCGCGTCCCAGCCTGTAACTCATCCAGACGGCCCCAGGAAGCCAGGTCTCCGCACCTGGCCGCTGGCCCCACGTCGCCTTCTTCCAGCACATTTGGGGAGACCCCGCCAGCCCCTTAGAACCCCTTTCCAGTCCCTGAGGCAAAGCATCCCAGGTGGAATCTCCATGCCTCACAAATCCCTCCATGGCTTCACT
>JAQZBX010049591.1:0-19875 GCA_029593785.1 Cabassous unicinctus
TCTGATATGAAATAATTAGAATGTGTAAGCAAATTCATAAAGTCAGAAAGTAGAATGCAGTTTACCAGTGGCCAGGGTAAGGGTAGGGAATGGGGAGTTAATGTATAATTGGTACAGAGTTTCTGTTTGGGGTGATAGAGAAATTTTGGTAATGGATGGTGGTGACAGCACAACATTGTGAATATAATTAACACACTGAATTATATGATTGAATATAAGGAAAAGTTTAGGTTGTATATTTATTACTAGAATTAAAAAAAAAAAAGGACTCTACAACACAGTGAACCCTAATGTAAACTATGGGTTATCGTTACTAGTACAATTATAATATTGTTTAATCATTAAAACAAAAGTACCATATTAATGCAAAGTGTTAATAACAGGGAAAATTGTGTGAGGGGGTGTGTAAGGTAACTATATTTTCAGTGTGATTCTTCCGTAAACCTACAGCTTCTCTAACAAATTTTTAAAAAATAGAATGAAACAATCTTGGGGATATCTGTGTTTTCATACAGAGAAACTGGAGAAAGTTAAACAAGAAATTCAAATCAGCACTCAAGACAAAAAGACATTTTTTCCTGTCTTCTTTGTGATAGACATTGGTTAACCACTGAAGCAGGGTACCCAGACAGCACATTCCACAGACAGGATGACTTTAACTATAGTGCACTATTACTTTAAAGCCACCAATTAGAAGCCAAGATGTATCAACATTTTTGGGCCAAGTGTCCTGAAATGACAGCAAGATTAACTGATCGCAAACTACAGCGTGTTGTAAGAAAGCCACTGTGAAAAGAAACATGCTTTATAAAATACAAACATAACAATCAGACCAAGTAAGGTGACTGAACCAAAAATTAGTCTTTTACTTCATCTTAAAAAGGGGGGGTGGTGGTGGTGGAATTAGGTGTCACATGCAGAAAATAACTCCTTATTCACAAAAAATTTTGGAAATGAAAGTTGTTGAGTAATAAAAGATTTTTAAAAGTACAATTAAGTCTCTGAAATTTGGAGAGTTTATTTTTTCTCTAAAAATTAATATTGTTTTTTGAAAATAGAGAAATGTAGAAGATATCACACAGTTATCCAAACGAAACACAACTACTGTTCATATTTTGGCATTTTAACCTAGCTATGAATCATACACTGTTTATAAAATTTTAAACTTATCCTATACAATCAATATTTATTGCATAAATATTTTCTTGTATTATTACATACTCTTGTAACTGAATTTTTAATGAATGTATAATAATTAAGGAAATACAGATTATGTGCATGTTTCCCCATCACTTCTCATCCCTAACCTCCTCTATGGATAATTCTGTTACCAGTTTCTAGTTTATTTTTATCCTTCCAGATATTTCTGCATCTACGAGCAGGTGTGTGTGTGTGTGTGTGTGTTTAGCATATCTTGCTTTATTTCTCCCCTCACTTAATATTTATAAATGAAATCTTTAAAGAGATCTTTAAAACGTGTACAGGGGAGTCGGTGTAGCTCAGTGGTTGAGCACCTGCTTCCCATGTATGAGGTGCTAGGTTCAATCCTCAGTACCTCTAAAAAAAACAAACAAAAAAAAAACTTGTACATATTTGTATACATGTGAGAATACATCTGTAAGATAAATTTCAAAATGTGGATTTCCTGGGTCAAAGGAGAGCTGAATTTTACATTATGATGGTCCCAGCTTGCCCACCACAAAAATTGAATGACTGTATATTCCCATCAACAGTGAATCAAAGTGTCTGTTACCCTATATCCTCATCAAAATGATACTGAACAAAAGTGGGGTTCATTGCCAGACATGCTTCATTAATGACCAATTCCTGAGGCATCTGGGTTTCAAAGAGAAAAAGTTTATTGCCGGCACACAGCAAGGATCTCGGGTGGCTTAATAGCCTAAAATCTGTCTCCCTGAAGTGCAGTAATTCTGATAGTTATAGTATGGGCAGGTTTATGCTAGTGAGTAATTGGGGTGGGGCTGGCTCAGGTTCCTTCATTAATAAACATTAAGGGGCTGTTTAGTGATAAGACTTCAAAGCTGTAAAACTAGATGGGGGTGGGTACAAAATAAAGGTGAATCACAAGGTTTTTACAATCACAAGATAAAGGTTATATAGTTTCTATGTTGTAATTGTATATTAACAGATCAAGGCATCTGGATTCTAGTTTTCAGCAAGTTTCAATAACTTCAGGTATTTAATTTTGGCTTTTCTACAATATACTAGAAAGTAAAAAAGGCATCTATATAGTATTTCAGTAATCATTTGCTAATTCTTAACTCTTGGTTACAAAAGTCCATTATTAAACTTTGTATCTTTGCCTGTTACGTGAAGATGGTATTTTATTTATGATAACGTATACCTTTAGTGCTTAAAAAAGACATTTGTATTTCTTTTTTCTGTGGAAAACTGTTTGTGTCCCCTTTCTATTTTTCTGAGTTGTTGGACTTTTTCTGATTCATTTTCTAATAAGGATATTAGGCCTTTTTCATCATACATATTATAAGTATTTTTCTCAGTTTGCCATTTGTCTTCTTTCTTTGCAGAAATTATAGGTTTCTATTTGGCCACATTTACTAATATTTAATTTTATGGTCTCTGGAGTTTATATCCTGTTTGGAAAATCTCTCCCCATTCCAACCTTAATCTTTTTCTCCCATATTTTCTTCTAGTATGTTCATAGCTTAATTTTTTACATTTAAAAATATGCTCTATCTAGGATTATTTTGATAAAAGTATGTCAAAGGGATTCAATTTTTCCCCCATGTGGGGGTCCAGTGGGTCCCCTCCTTAAGGGAAACTCAGCCCTCTGTACTCTGCCCTGCATGCACCAGGACACAAGTTAAAATGTAACAAACCTCACAGGGAAACATGCAGATGGTAGACTGTAATTTTCTCCAGCTGTACAATTCCTTCCTACAATGACATTACCAGACCTCATTTATGGGATTCGTGTGACCCTAGCAGAGACTCTAGGGTCTAGGTTATGAAATGTCTTTGTTCTGAGACCCTATATATTGCCCCTCATTTTCCCGTCTCTTTTTACTCTAACTTCATTCTCTGGACCACTGCCCCCAGAGAGAATCCCTCCTGTCCCTAAGTACCAATCCATAAAGCTCATGTTCTAACACTGTGCTAAGTGCATCTTTTGATCTTGCAGCTATTCCAACTCCATGCCCTTCAGGAGCTGGGTTGACGCACCCCACATGCCTAGGCGGGACACAGGACTTATCATTCTACAAACCAGAAAGTAAGTATAGTTGCAAAGTCATTTATATCCAGAGTAAAAAAAACTTGATTACCTATATCCGATCGTTTTCAGATTTCAGGTATTGGTAGAATGGAGGAAGAGACTGAGGGCAAGGAAGGAAGAAAACGATGCCGAGAGCCAAGACTAAAGCCTCTCAAAGGTTAACTTTTCCTAATTCACAATTTATACGTAAAGTGAAATTCCTAGGTGAGCACACCTAAAACGTGCGAAGCTCCGGGTGGGGTAGAGGGATTAATTGGTGGCAAAACCAGACGAGATCCCTCCTGCCCCTCCTGGAAGCCTGGTGATACCTCTTGCTTTGGCTTGCGGGACACCACCTTCTCACATTGTCTCCCTAGTACCCATCACGAGTATGGGGTGCAGCCTCACACCTCGGCTCCAATAAATCCTGCTGCCAGGACCACGTGATCCTGAGGCGAGTCGGTGGAGGAGGCGGTCCGCCGTCTCCGCCCGCGGAACTCCGGCACTCTCACCCGGAGGGGCGGCAGAGGCCAGCCCTACAGACGCACCGAGGGGAAAAGGTCCGGAGCAGCGGCACGCCCGAGGGCTCCCGAGGAATGCTGGGCTCGCTCGTCGAGCCTTTCTCGCCGCCGCCCCCGGTCTTCAGTGGAGCCCCGTGAGGGTTGAAAGCTCCCGGGCCGCGCCGGGTCGGCCACGCTGACTGGACCATCGCGCGCGGCGCGGGGAGAGAGCCCGGGGGCGGGGCCTTCCCGCGCGGCTGCCCCCTCGCGGCCCGCTCCGCCGAGGCACAGAGCGCCGCCGGGCGCCCGCCGCGCCATTGGCTGCCTTGCGAGGAGGCGGCCGCCGCCTGCCGCCCCGTCCCCGCCCCTCCTTCCTGCTTTTGGGAACTGGCCTCTCTGCGGGCCCAGCCCAGCCTGGCCGCCCCCGCTCCCCAAGCGCCCGCCGGCCCGCAGAGCTGAGGGAAGGAGGACAAAATTGGGGCGGCCTCCGGGAGCGGAGGTGCTGGAGGAGACGCGGGCGTGCGCGGCGGGCCCGGACCTGCGCAGAGATGCTGGGCCTCGCGGCGGGAATGGCCAACAGGTAAGGAGCCCGAGGTGCTTCCCCGCCCCGCGCCCGCTCCATTCATCGCGCCCGAGCCGTGGACGCCGCCGCCGCCACGTCGGCTCGGGGACTGCGGAGGCGGAGGCGGGGCGGGGCCCGGGGCTTGGGGGCGGCTGCTGGGGCTGCGGGAGCGACTTGGCGCCGTCGCTCAGCGCTGGGGCTGCCCGTTCGCCTCGGGAGCGTTTCGGGTCGTTTTCCTGTCGGGGCTGTCACCGAGGGGCTCGGGCGCCGTGGCCAGCGGGCCAGTGTCCGCGGGCAGGGGCGGCACTGTGGCGGGGCTCTGTTCGGGCAGTGGGTGAGAACTGGGGGCAGGGTGGGCGTGGGCCGGGCCGGGGTCGCGGAGGCAGCTGGGCCGGGAGCCGCGGGCCTGGAGTCTGGGGGAGGCGGGCGGGGAGGGCGCAGTTCGCTGCACGCTCGGCCGGTGGGCGTGAGCACAGGCCCGGGCTCCCCTGGGGCCGGCGCGCAGTGGGGGAGGAGAGGGCCAAGTCCTTGCCTCCCGAGCCTTAGTGACTCCCACACTTCTGAGGAAGTTCTCCAGCCGCCTCCCCCTGCGGGGCGCACGCACCCTGCACCCCGCTTGGCGCTGGCACGGGAACCCTGTGGCTACGCCCCCGGACTTGCCACAGGAAGAGGATCTCCCTACTACGTGTGTGCCCCCGGACTGGGAGTTCACCTCGGGCAAACCCAGTCTGGACAGAGACGAGCTCGGGTGCTAGCCAGTCTCTCCCAGTCCACATTGTAGTAATTTGTATGCACATTTTGAAGCCACGGAGCTTGCTTGCGAATCAAAAGAGAGATTGTTGTGCTTCCTGTTTTGGTGAATGTGGTTCTTCTATGCTTAGTGTGTGTCTATTTTTAAATAAAGTTTACTTTTCTAAAAACTTAAATGCAATTAAATTCTAATTCTATCTTGAGAAGGAAACAGAAGACTAAAATAAGCTTTTAAAAAATTACGTTGTTGGGAAGTGGCCAAAGCATTTCTCCAATTGTTGTTATTTCCAGCAAGAAACTTAACCATATTTGTTTGTATTTTACAATTGGTACATTATTAGAATAGTAGTTTCGAGCTAAACTACAGTATTTCTAAATTATATGTCAGGTTAACAGGCTCTCTAGAAAAAAACACATTTTGAACAAATCTTTCTATCATTATTAAACTGTATTGTCCGTTATGAGTGCTTTGAGGGCAGACACTGGTACAGTGCTTAGTAAGTGCCTAATAACAAATCTTTGCTGAATTAATAAATTATATCCCAGTAGTTGGAGTCTAATAAAGACCAGTGATTTTCAAACGTTTTGGTTTCAGGATCCCTCTTAAAAATTATAGGGGATGCTAAAGGGCTTTTGCTTATGATGGTTATGTCTACAGATATTTACTGTATTAGAAATTAGAACCGAGGCATTTTAAAAACATTTAATTCGTTAAAAATAATAAATCTGTGACATATTAACATATAACACATTTTAATGAAAAATAGGATTTTCCAACACATACACCGAGTGGCACTTTTTCACATTTTGTAAATCTCTTAAATGTCTGGTTTAGTAGAAGGTAGCTTCTCATCTACTTTGCATTCAGTCTATTGTGATATGTTGTTTTGATTGAATTATATGGAGAAAAGATATGTAGTTGGAAAACAAGAGTATTTTAATAGCTTTTCCAGATGGTTGTGGGTATTTTTTGATACTATACCATAACTGGATAAATGTTATTGTCCTGAATGTAAGTTTCAATGTGGAATCTGAAACCATCTCAATAAACTTTTTTTTTTTTTTTTTGAGGAGGTACTGGGGATTGAACCCTGTACCATGTACATAGGAAGCAGATGCTCAAACCACTGAGCTACACCCGCTCCCCAGTAAATTTTTTTGTACTCTGGTACATTAAAATCCATCAGTTTTGCATATTGAATGGATCTCTTACTGTGCATAGTATTGTAACATCATATGCTTGTCATTTGGAAAATATTGGTTCACTGAAATGGTATTTCATGAAAAAAGCATCTAATTCAGCTCATCACTGGGTCACAGATGTGCTTTACCTTAAAACAACCATCTTCCTTTGGTATGCAGTACAAGTGCTTTATGCATACCTCCCATTTTATCACAAGCAACAAAAAAGATGGTCAGGTGTAAAGATTTAATAAAGGCAGTAGTTAGTACTGCTTCATCAAGGACATTTTTAGTTGAAACTTTCATTGAGATAATCGTAGATTTACTTGCAGTTGTAACAGATAATACAGAGATATCCAGTGTGTCCTTTGCCCAATGATAATATCTTGCAAAACTGTAGTACAGTATCCCTGATATCAGATACAATCCATAGTCTTATTCAGATATCCCCAGTTTTATTTGTCATCTGTGTGTGTGTGTGTGTGTTAGTTCTCTGCAGTTTTATCACATGTGTGGGTGCATGTATCCACCACTACAGTCAGGATATGGAACAGTTCTATCTCTCAAGGATCTTCATGCTGCCATTTTATAACCCACTCACCGCTATGCTTCCACCACCTCCCCTCAACTCCTGACAACCACTAGCCTGTCCTCCATTTATAAAATTTGGTCATTTCAAAAATGGTTGTTCCTTTTTATTGCTGAATAGTATTCTGTGAGGTGGATGTGCCATTGTTTGTTACCACATTCATCTTTGATGGACATTAGGACTGTTGACAGTTTGTGGCTGTTATGAAATAAAGCTGCTATGAACATTCATGTACATGTTTTTTATGTGAACGTAAGTTCATTTCTCTGAGATAAGTGCCCAACAGTGTACACTTGCCAGGGTCGTGTGGTAATTACATGTTTAGTTTTTTAAGAAGCTGACATACTTTTCCAGAGGGGTTGTACCATTTTTTGATCAAGGACATTTAAAAGCGACACTGGCATCCTCTCTCCGATCAAGATGGTGGAGTGAGACGCTTCAAGGCTTTGTGGCCCCACAGTAGCTTTGAACAGCCAACAAGAACTAACAGAAACATCTATCTAGAAGCTCCAGGAAACAGTTAAAGGACTTCAGTAACAGGGTGAATGATTCAAGAAAAAGGATACCTAAAAGTGGTAGGATCTCATGGCATTCTTGTTGACCCCTTGCCCATCAATCACTGGCTCAGCATGGAGCCAGCCTGTGCCTCCAGTGTGGATCCCTGGTCCCATTTCTGGAAGGTACAGAGTAAGGATCATGCCCAGTCTGTCTGGCGGTGGCCTAAGGGACTCTCCATCCCAGAACTTGCTCCTACAGAACATCATGGGAAAGCAGTCAAGTTATGCTGCCTGGGGCAAGGAATTGCTGACAGTAGGACAATACTATAGTGTTTGGAACTTGAAGAAACTGTTTCCTAGGGAAGAGGGACTATTTGGAAGCCTGTAGGGGGAATTCCTAGGGCCACTGGTGCATGCCTAAAACAAGAGCATGTTGAGAAAGGATTAGGGAGGCCCCTACACTTTGGCTCAGAGCTGTTCTTTAAACAGATTTGGCTAAGCCCTGAAGGAGAGCACTTCCACAGGTCAATCTGCAAAGGCTGGGAAAGGTGTTTTCATTTTTTTCATTTTTTACCTCTTCCTCCTCCTCCTTTATCTAGCTCCTGGCATTAAAGGAGAGCTCTGTCATAACACTAGCCAGATATAAGCTTAAGGAACAGACACCTCAGAGTCTAAATTCCAACGATAATGCATTAAAATATTAAAATACCCAGGTTTCAAAAAAAGATTACAAAACATACAAAGGAACAGGAAGTGATGGCCCAGGCAAAGGAGAAGATTAAAAATTAGAAATCATCAATGAGGAGGACCAGACCTGGGACATACCACACAAAGACTTCAGAAAAATGGTCCTAAATATGCTCAAAGAACTAAAGGACAACATGAATGAAGGACTAAAGGATATCAGAAAAATGAAAGATGAACACAGAGAGATGGAGAATATGAAAAGAAACCAAACAGAGCTGAAGACCACAGTTTTAGGACTTAAAAATTCCGTGGAGGGTTTCAATAGCATATTGGAGCTGGCAGAAGAAACAATCAGTGAACTTGATGATATGATGATTGAAATCATTCAGTCTGAGGAGCAGAAAGAAGAAAGAATGAAGAAAAGTGAACAGAACTGGAGGAACCTGTGGAATAACATCATCAGGTGTATCATAAGTACTGTGGGAGTCCCAAAAGGAGAATAAAGAGAGAAAGGGGACAGAGAGAATATTCAAGAAATAATGGTTGAAAACTTCTCAAATTTAACAAAAGGCATGATAATACATCTAAGATGCTCAACAAACTCCAAACAGGATAAATCCAAATAGACCCACACTGTGCCAAATTATAATCTTTGGTTTAATGCCAAAGATAAAGAACAAATTCTGAAAGCTGCAAGGGAGAACAATGTTTCATCTACAAGGGAGAATGAATAAGATTAAGTGCCATTTTCTCATTGGAAACCAAATGGAGGCAAGAAGATGTATTTCAACTGCTGAAAGCACAAAATTGCCAACTAGAATTCTGTATCTGGCAAAAATCTCTTTCAAAAATGAGGAAGAGATTAAGACATTCCCAGATAAAGAAAAGCTGAGGGACTTTGCCATCACTAGATTGACCCTACAAGCAATGCTAAAGGGAGTTCCTCATGTTGAAATGAAAGGACACCAGGCAATTGACTGAAGCCACATGAAGAAGTAAAGATCTCCAGTAATGGCATGAACAAATATAAATACCAGTACTGTTGTATTTTGATTTGTAACTCCACTTTTTACTTCCTACAGGATCTAAAAGGCAAATATATAAAATGTAATGAAAATCTGTAGTTTTAGGCTCATATAAATATATAATTTGTGATGAACTACATACAGATGGGGATTGGAGGTGTATAGGGACACAGTTTATATGTTATTAAAGTTACATTGCTATCAAAGCAAATGAGACTACAAATCAGATGTTTACCAAAAATGTTTATATATATATGTATTCTCTTAGTGCAAAATTGGAATCATAATTATACCCTTCTGCCATTGTTTTTTTTTTTTTTAAAGAACTGGGTGGCACCATGGTGGTGTTTTTTTGTTTTTCTCCCCCCGCTGAGATGGCTCCCTCATCTGTCTGCTTATTGTCTGCTTGCTGTGTCCACTTATTGTGTCTGCTTGTTATCTTTAGGAGACACTGGGAACCGAACCTGGGACCTCCCATGTAGGAGGTGGGTGCCCAACTGTTTGTGCCATTGCTTCTTTTCTTTTTTTTTAAGATTTATTTATTTCTCCCCCCTCCCTTCGTTGTTTGTATACACACAGTCTGCTCTCTGTGTCTGCTTGTCGTCTTTTTTTTTTAAGGAGGCACCAGGAACTGAAACCTGGGACCTCCCATGTGAAGAGGTAATTACTTGGGCCACATCCGCTCCCTGCTTGTTGTGACTCTCATTGTGTTTCCTCGTTGAGTCTCCTCCTCGCATCATCTCGTTGTGTCATCTTGTTGAGTCAGCTCACCGCACCAGCCCATTGCATCAGCATGCTGTCTCACTTGTCTTCTTTTGGAGGCACCAGGAACCAAACCCGGGACCTCCCATGTGGTAGGCGGATGCCCAGCTGCTTGACCCACATCCACTTCCCATTGCTTTTTAACTTAAGTTATCTTAGAGGTTTTCCAAGAAGTTAGCATATCTGGATCTACCTTTTATTTTTTTAACTTTACTTTTAATGGCTGCATAATATTTCACTATATAAATGTGCTGTGATTTATAAAACCAGACCTTGACTGATGGACATTTGGGTTCCAGTTTTTTGTTATTACAAACTCATATGCCTTTGAACTGCTGTGCCTGCGTTTTTTCAGGAGATGGGTATGTGGGTGGGTGGTTGGGCTCAGACTTTATTCCCAGCTCTGTCCATTTAGGCCCCTGTAATCTAAGCCCAGTAAACCTCTTTAAGACTCAGTTTCTTAATTTATAAAGTAATGCCACCTATCTCAGAGAGTTGTTGTAAGAATTAAATATGAAGGCAAATATAAACATTTCTGAAAGGATACAAATGAAATTGTTAATCGTTACCACTGGAGAGAGAGTATAGGAGGTTAGGAATCTAGGTTGAAAAGGAGAGATTCAGTGTATACCTTTTTGTACTGTTTTGATTTTTTAAACCATGTACCTGTATTTAAAAAAAAATTTTTTTTTTTTTTAGGAGGTACTGGGAATTGAACCTGGGACCGCGTACATGCAAAGCAGGTGCTCAACCACTGAGCTACACCTGCTCCGTGTGCCTGTATTTTTAAAGTATTTAACATCATGCCAGGAACATAGGAGATGCTCAGTTAGTGGTCACTGTAGTTGTTCATGTTGATTTTTTTCCTAACTTCTGGTTCTTTCCCCCAAAATTGCACATTCCCTGACTTCACTATGTCTGGCATAGTCACTTTTGTTTTTTCCTCTCCTGCACTCCCTGTATCCACTTTCTCCTTCACTCCCTGTATCTACTTTCTCCTTCACTCCCTATATCCACTTTCTTGCCAAGTTTCTACCTTAGAGTTTTCTTTTGAATCCATCCTTTCCTTTCTCATTCCCTTCTTGCTAAATTCATTTTCACTCCAGCAGTATCTTTCAATTGAACATAAAACAACATTAGGGAAGCAGATGTGGCTCAAGCGATTGGACTTCTGCCTACCACATGGGAGGTCCCGGGTTTAGTTCCTGTTGCCTCCTGGAGAAGGTGAGCTGACGCGGTGAGATGATGCAACAAGATGATGCAACAAAGAGACACAAAGAGGAAAGACAGTGAGAGACACAGCAAAGCAGGGAGCTGAGGTGGCTAAAGCCATTGAGCACCTCTTTCCCACATAGGACGCCCCAGGTTCGTTTCCCGGTGCCTCTTAAAGAGAAGACAAGCAGACACAGAAAGCAACACAGCAAATGTACAAAGAGAGCAGACAGCGACTGCAAACGAGGGGGGTGGGAATTAAATCTCTAAAAAAACAAACAAAAAACAACAACATTAATGCTGGGAAAATCTTTAGAGAATGTAGCTAGAGTGTCCTTTTATACTATAGGGCTATTCCAAGTGGCTAGAAAATCCGTGCTCATATTAAATGTTTACGGTGGAACAAATAATGTGTGTGCATGTATGTATTTCTGTTTTTCATTAAATGTTGGTAAAGTATAAATACTTTTAAAGGAGTTGTGGTAGTCGCAGTATATTCTAAAAACCCAATTACAGTAATGTGGAGATCTAAGAAATTAGTATATAAAAAATGGCTTTATAAATGAAAAAATTGGAATCCACTAAGCTAATCCACAAAATACTTCAGTGGATCCACCACACTAGTCCGTTAAATGACTTCTTTATTTTATAGAGGAGAAATTGCCTAGAGAGGTAAAATAGCTTATTCAAGGCCACAGAATGAATTAATAGCTGAGTTAGGAAGATAGCTCAAACTTCAGATATATTTTGGAGTCCCCACTGCTATACCACATGAGCTTGCTCTGTTACTTTATTCAAATTGTATTTTGTTATAGATATTTTATCTTTCCAAATATATTGTAAATGCCTCGAGAACCAAGACCTTGCCTGGTATATCTGAACTTCATTAATATAGTAACTCTGGAAATGCCTGAATGAATTCTTAAATATTGCCCCCAAATTGTTCTATTACAAGCATCCTGGATGTTACTCTATTTCAGGTGGATTCCTTTGAAATGTGTTCTCAGGGACATGGAATTCCTAGCCATGTGTTAGTGCCTGTAATTCTTCCTCTAAGACCTAGATCTTCTCGCCCACCCACGTCCACTGTCCCCACATGGCGCAGTCTGTGGGATATTCTTTCCTATTGCCAAGCTTCCTTACTGATGCAAGGTACAGTACAAATGCAGCTGGGGAGATTCAAAGGTGAAAAATATACGGTCCCTGCCTTGAGAATCTTTCAGTTTAGCTGTTCTATCAATCATATTCATTCCAGATTTCCCTAAAGCACCTCTCTGGTCATATTACCCTTCTTTAAAAAAAAATTAAGAAGCTTCTTACTGCCTATCATATAAGGTTCAAACTCTAGAATCTGGAATATAAGGCTGTTTGTGATCTGGCCCCTACCCATCTTTATAGACTTGCCATACTATTCCCTTGGGCTGTGTTTCATTAAACTATCCCTCTTGGCATTTTCTGAAAACAATGGGTGCTTTTCTACCTCAGTGCCTTTGCTTATGCTCTTCTCTTGGCCTGGAAAAATCATCATCTCCAGTGTGTCCTCAGCAGCTGGGGCACAATTTGCCACTTCTCCCATGAAATAATGAATTCCTGAGACATTTATTGAACCCCCGCTGTTTGCTAGGGAGTTAGGGATTCAGAGCTTTCTCTGTTCTCTGAAAGTATTTTGACTTGTTTTTTGGTAGTTAATCAATTTCTGTTCTGTATTATAGTTATTTGTATATATGTCTAAAATTTCTGCCAAATAGTAATCTCTGGAAGGTAAAGGAATGTCTTAATTTGTTAAATGTCCAAAGAAAAACAAACTGGAATTAAATGGGCTTGATTTCTCCTTTTATTCCCTCATTTGTTAGTGAATTGAAAAGTTCAGGGCTGGCTCTGCTTAGTGTCTGTGACATTGTTTGAATAAACATGCAAAAATCTGAGTAAGAAAAGATAGCTTTCACATTTGGTTTAACTTTACGCTACCGTATATTATATTAGATACCAGTGGCAGAGACCCACCATCCATGGAACATTGGTAAGAATCAAATGCTGTTTAGTCATCCCTGTTTAGTTTATTTCATTTCTCTGCCAGTCCACTTTTTAAAAACTTCTTTTAGTAATTACTAGCTTTTATTAATTACCTACTTTGACACAAGTACTTGAAAGACAGTATTTTATTTAATAAATCCTACCTTCATAGCCACATTATGAAGTAGGATATTTATACTCACTTTACAGATGAGTAAACTGAAGTCAAGATGTTAAGAACTCACCAAGGTCACACCATTCGTACCAGAGCTGGAATTCAGACTTCAGTCTGTCTGCCCGCAGAGCCTCTACTCTTAGTGCACTACGTCTCTTCCCTTCACTGTTCAAGAAGAGATCATAGGTCCTTACTTTCTCTTGAGCAGTCTCCAGCCAACGTAACCAGTTTCATTCCCCACTTCTCTTTGGCTTATATCATCTTGTTGCCCAACATACTGCAGTCCTTTCTGACCTTGATTTTTGTTACTCTTCACCAGAATTACCCTTCCTCCCTCTCTCCCAGATCGTACACTTCAAGGCCTACCTTAAAACTCTTCTTTCTTGAAGATGACTTCTCTGACTGCTTCCACCCTTATTAGTCTCTTCTGTTCTTGACCCTCTGGGAGTGCACATTGGGTAAGGTTCAGTTCTTTGCATGAATCCAGTGACTTTGTACTTGTGTGCAACACACAGACTTCTGTTAGTCTCATTTTTAACTCTTTGTGCTTGCTTGCGTATGCTAAAGTGATATTTACAAGTAGTGGGACACATTTTCCAACTCATCATGCATCCTCTGAATATACTTGGTGACAGTGTGAAGTTTTTTTGTGAATCTCATAAAAGATCATGTTGTTAAAGCTAATCCATTTCTGCGGGCATGGGGCCCTTTGATTACATTAAATTCAGTTAAAGGACCTTTGATTAGATCACTTGATTAGATCACCTTTGGGCTTTTGATTGGACTATGACAGTGAGGTGTGACCAGGTTGGGTCTCTGCCCTCTTGTTGGGGTCTTATATAAACTGAGACCTGAAAACAGAAACACACAGAGAAAGGAAGCTGCCATTTTGATCCTGCCATGTGAGAGAGGGGATTGCCTGCAGTCACAGAAAGGCAAAGAAGCCCCAAGAGGCTAGGCCCACAGAGCAGCTCAAAGCTGAAGAGAGGAGTCCTGCCATGTGCTTGTTCACCTATAGCTGAGTTCAGGGAGAAAGGAGATTGGAGGAGAAGGCAGAGATCCAGATGGAGAGCTGCCAGCAGAAGCCCAGGATCTGACCAGCAGCCAACCTTTTTGTGAGAAAGCATCTCTGATGATGCCCTGATTTGGATATTTTTACAGCTTTGAAACGGTAAGCTTTTTCCCTGATAAATTTCCCATTATAAAAAGCCAGCCCATTTCTGATATTTTTGCATAGGCAGCCTTTGCAAACCAGAACAGCACCACTTCCATCTTTTTTTCCTCTTGCGACTCTTTTGTTGAAGAGACTGGGTTGTCTTGAAGACTTTTATACAGTGTAGATTTGCATATACCTCTTCAGAGTATAGTTTAACATATTCCTTTGTTCCCTATAAATTGGTAGTTGGATCTAAAGCAGCAGTTCTCATATGTTGTCTTGGGATCCTTTATACTCTAAAAAATATTGAGGACCCTAAAGAGCTTATTAAAATTTGCTGTTTTGGAATTTAATAAACTTTTTGTATGTTAACATAAATAACATTTTGTAATTATTTTGCAGAGCAAAAAATATTTAGTGAAAATATTTACTTTTTTTTTACCCAGATCTCTTCAGTGTCTTAATAGAAGATGGCTGGCATTCATTCTGTTGCAATATTATGTGTCATGTAACTTCTGGAAAACACTGTATTATCATGAGAGAATGGAGTGAAAAAGGAAAGCAAGATCTTAATGCTGTTTAGAAAATAGTTTTGACTTCTTAGATCTCCTTGTAGAACTACTGATCTGGTTTGATTTTTTTTTTCTCCAAGACTTGAAAATACGAGAACCAGATGAGATTGAGATTCTAATTTCCCCCCATAATACAAATAAGCTAAAGTTGGCTTTGGTGTAATGGTCCTTTGTGTTACTTACTTCTTCACAGCAGCCTGAGTCCCTTAGAAAAATCCTGCCTGCACCAAACTCAAATTCTTATATCTTTAATTGTTTTAAAAACAGCTCAGATAAGCCATTTTAGCCATTATAGTTGATCTTCTTTGCACACCCCTTGAAACTAGCCACCATGTGTTCTCTGCTAATAAGCTAAACCTTGTACTTATAAGCCCCATTTTGCTTCAGCCCCTTGGAGCTCTCTGGCCCAGAGGCTCTGCTTCAGGCTGATTCTGTGCCATCACTTGGACATGTAAATACCCCTTCCATTCCTTTCTTCCGTCCCCCTGGAGAGTTTTCCTCTTGCCCTGTTTCCCCCCAGTGGCTTCCTTTGGCTGGCAGCCTCTAGAAAGTTTCTTGCCATGAGGGCCTGCCCCTCCCACTACAAACTTCTCAAAGTATCTCCCACCCCCATAATAGTTGTGTGTTACTGCCAGCTTCCTGTTCAACTTTGAAATCCTCTAATTTGAACTCACTAAACCCCCAAGACTACATGCTACATGGTGTTTGGATTCTTCCATCAGGAGGTACATCATGTCTGGTTGTGTCTCTTTTTTATGCTCTCTGTCACAATTATTCAGCTCTTCTGTTGTAGCACAAAAGCAGGCATAGACAATATGTAAATGAATGAGCATGTTGGTGTTTCAATAAAGTTTTACTTATGGACACTGAAATTTAAATTTCATCTAATTTTTACAAGGCACAAAATATTACTACTATTTTGATTTTTTTTTTTCTTGAAAATGTAAGGACCAGGGGAAGGAGTAGAAGTGTATTTTCATACTCCTACCTATTCCTCCTGTAATTTTAGTACAACTGACAATTGCTGGACATTATATATAAAGAAAACATAAGACTCTGAAAAGTGAAGAAAAATACAGCCTGGCTAAGGACTAGGGGACCTGATGAACAGTGGGGTGATGAGTAGATTTTCTTTTTACCTCCTATATCCAGTCTTGGAGCTGAAGATTCTGGCAATGTAGAAATACCAACAGGTGAAGACAGAAAAATCCAACGAAAGCCTGCTCTCTTTAGCCAAAGGAGTAAGGAACAGGACGGTCAACCAAGACAGAAAACTTTTAGACAATAACCACTTTACTCCAGCCAAACACCAGAGATAAAACCGTGGCGCCACTCCCACGGATGCCAGCAAAGTCCAAGCGCGGTGCCTAGAACTCCAGCCTCACCAGACTGTAACAAGATGCCCTAACACGCCTATTGGGGTGGTGTCAAAGACAAATAGGGAGCAAGACTTTCACCCCCACCAGCCGGTAATGAGTTCTCCCAACCCTGCCACAGTGTCAGAAAAGACCTTCCCTTCTTGCTCACCCCAGATAAATGTTGCCCATTCCTTCCTCTCCACTCCCCTAATATTCAGTAACTCTTAGAGTATAAAACATGTCGCATATGTAAATGAGGTTATTTTCTTGTATCTTCCTTTAGACTCTGAATCATTTCAGGGAAATGATTTTACCCCACTCACCTATGTTCCAAGATCAAGCAACAGTGCTGGCACATATTAGGTAAAATAAATGAATGTTATACAGGAAAAATAATAATCTTATTTTCACATTAAGAATTAGGGAGTTGAAAATTTAAAGGATGTCCTTAGGGTACAAAGCTGACAGAAACAGGAGCTAGAGTTCGAAGTCTCGTAAACTGACTCCAGGGAGAATGGTTTTTCCACATGGGGTGCCTGACCCTTTATAGGAGCAAGTCAAACCTTTACCAGTTCCACTTACTGAAGTCAAAAGACCCACATGTTTCCACTGATTCGGCCGTTCAGATGCTACAGATGGGAGGCAGCACAGAGGTTTAGAGCATTGACGGGAGCTGACCTGCCTGTGCGCAAATCCCAGCTCCTTGTGTGTAAAATGAAGATAGTAGGACTCAACTCCTATTATCTTTAGTACAAAACAAATCTTCATAAGGGTTCAGCAAGTTGTTATGTGTAAAACACTTAGAACAATGCCCAGCATGTTAAGTGTTCTATGTGTTTGCTATTATTCTATTCCTTAATTTTAAAATATAAGAACCGTTCTTAGCTCGCAGGCCCTACAAAAACAGGCAACAGGCCAGTTTAGCCTGTGACCGTATTTTGTTGAATTGCCTTCTAGATCATTAATTCATTAGGGATTACAAAATGGCAATATACTACATCTGCCCTTTCTTAGCTAGAATGCCTCTAAGAAGAGACGCTTCCTCCCCATTGACTGTTTGGTAAACCGGTGGTACAACTTTACAGATTACAAATAAGTTTTACGTTTTTTATCATATAATCCTGTCCAGTCTCCTACTCAACAATGTGTGTTGTCTTACCATATATAACTTGTATAGAACTGATCCAAAAAGCACATGGTCTGTGGTACCTGGATAATACTTTACATTTGAATGCTTTAAAGTTTGCAACGTACTTCAGTTGGAATCGAGGTTCTACATTTTCGAACTTAGACCAGTGCTTTTTTTCTCTTGTTCTCAGCCTGCCTCCCTACTCTGTAGAGTGAATGTTGCTCTTGTATTATGAGCCCCTTCAGTTATGGTGGCATCTGCTGTTTCCTGGAAACCCTACAGAGTAATGGATAACTTCCTGCTCACATGTCGTGCCCCCTCTTCATTGGCGGATTGCCAGGCCATTGAAGAATGTAGTCCATGCTTGTGTAATTTATAGCTGAACCGGCAGAACGTAACTTTGCATTTCTTAGCAAACTTGTGTCTAATTTGAGTGGCTCTTTTTTTAGGAAGCAGTACAAATAGTTCTATGTTAAATATCATACAGAGTTTGAAATGCTATTTATTGACAGATGTGAAAGGAGCATAATCTCTAAACAGGAAAGTAAGATGGTTATGGAGACTTTTAAAAAGGACATCATTTGAGTGTTAATGATGTCCTGCTTTTTAAAAATGGAAAATAAAGCTTTCCTTAATGATGTTTGTGTTTGAATAATAACTTTCTCCTTTTCATTAGTTGCCTTCCTGCTTGTAATTGTGTCTGTGACTGAGAAAATGAAAAGGCTGAATTACACTTAAAAAAGAACAGTAGAGGAGTGGGTGTAGCTTAGTTGGTTGAGTGTCTCTTTCCCATGTACGAGGTCCCAGGATCAATCCCTGGTGCTTCCTGAAAAAAAAAGAACAGTGGACTCCATTAGGTAGAGTCATGCTTTGAAGTTAAATTTAATATAAATTTTGAGTAAAGTTTTGTCCTTACTCTTTGGATTACAGAGTAGCAGTTAGAGTTTCTGACTTCACAGGATTGATGTACTTTCCACATTTAATGATAGTGCATTTGAACTTTAAGTTTCTAGGAAATAGGCCAAGTCATATTCCAGGGTATTGGATTTCTAGGCAAGACTTCTTTGGGGATTGTCAGTGTTCTACATTTTATCACCAAAAGACAGTGTAGGGCAGAGGTGGAATTTCATGAGCTTGAAGATTTCCTTCTTTCTTAAACCCTTAGAATATAATGGGGAGAGACTGCCCAGTGCAGATTAGCTTGCCAGTTGCTGTCTTGAAGTGACTGAGGTCTTCCCTAGCAGTTCTCTCAGTTCCAGACTCACTGAGGTAAATGCAAAAACAGATGAAAATGACTGTGCTTTCCATAATTAGCCAGAAGGAACCTTTGCCGTTTTGACTTATCCCTTCTATCTAGATTAGATTTACTCTTCAAATGCCTTAGAAGTTAAAACGTGATTGTAGGTTAAAATTTAACTGGTTCTTCAGGGGTTGGGTTGAATGTCCATGTCTGTTTTTTTAATGAGAAATTTTAGTACAAAACAAATCTTCATTCACTACTCTCAAATTTTCTCATTTAGAGAGAGTGTAGGGATGTCCAAATTCACAGACTAAGGTCATTGCCTGCATTAGAGTATTGTGGTTCTCTGGGTTTTAATGAATTGCTGTCACAATAGTTCCTTTTTGGGGGGCTACAATGTAGACTTTGTGACAGTAAAGTATGTTTTAGGGAATATACAATAGTCTTTATTAGAATCTTGAAATGGAGCCATTCATCTACCAATTGAGCAGCCTGTTGTTTTAGGAATGTGGGTAGTGGTATTTTTATAATAGCCATGAAACCTTTGTAAACATGACTAGAGACTAGTTTTCTCTTTTTAAAAAATGAGACCAAGAAAGTAAGGTCTTTGTGACTAGCCCTATGGCCTCTGGAATGTTAGGTTAGCACTTGGCCCATTTCACATGCTTGAATAAGCTTACAGGATTGAAGATAGTGATGAGAAGATGTATTTAAAAATTTTAAAGGATATATGTGCATGACACTATATTATTGGGTTTATAAGCTAGACCAGAATAAAGTGATATAACTTTAACTTAGACTTTGAGGTGGGGCAAGGCTAATTTCTGAACTAATTTAATGGTGTTTCTGAATTTAATGAGCTTTTCTTTTTTGTTGGTTAACCCACTGCAGGAAATAAGAGCATTTTTTGTCTTTTGGACATTTGCCAGATGTGTACAAAGCATGAAACATCTGCAGATGTCTGTTTAAGGCAATTTATTTATATTTTGTAATGAAATGTTTTACCACGAGTACTTGTATGTTATATATACATATGAAAGCTACTTTATTTTAGACCTTGGGTTTTCCAGTACTTGTTAGGCATTTTCCCTTTAGGAGTATAACTGATGACAAAGAGTGCTGGTGAAGTGTAGAAAGTTATGCTTAATTTTAATGCTTAGCTCTCATCTAAATTTGACAAAAGACAAGCAAGTTCCACTGATTCCTCAGAATTTTGGAGGTCTGTTTTTTT
>JAQZBX010049592.1:0-19878 GCA_029593785.1 Cabassous unicinctus
CCCGTTTACCATATGGGAGGCCCAGGGTTTGCTTCCCGGGGCCTCCTTGTGAGGGCAGGGCAGGCCAGCCCGCGCAGCCTAGTGGGCTGATGCAGCAAGCCCTCACAACAGGAAGCGGGTGTGGCTCAACCGATAGAGCCCCCGTTTACCATGTGTGAGGCCCCGGGTTCGCTTCCCGGGGCCTCCTTGTGAGGGCAGGCCGGCGTGCCAGGGGCTGATGCAGCGGGACCTCACAGCAAGGGGAAGATAAGCAGACATGGAGAAGACACACAGCGAATGGACACAGCAAGCACAAGCAGCAAGGGGGGGATAAATAAATAAATAAATAAATCTTTTTAAAAAAAAATAAATAAATAAAGACAATGGAAAAGAATATTTGAAATTAGAACTATTCCAGAAAATCTAGATTGTCCAAGTTAGTCCCTGCTATTAGTGGAAGTGGAGAATTTAAGAAAAATTTTCTTATTGTCCGTGGTCTTTAAAAAACCCTTTCTTCTCACTCATTATTACTTACATTTTACAAACAGGATTTCGGTTTGCAATTTGACCACTTATTCCCTGAAAATCAAAAGGTGAGGGATGGGGCAATTCCTGATCATTTCAGAATACAATTATCCTTCATACCTGGTGCATTTGAACTTTTTGAGGCCTGAGTATTTAATCGTCCATGGTCTAAAATGTTTATTTGTTCTTTTAGTACATTTACTTAATTTTTTTTTAATTGGAGAAGTTGTAGGGTTATAGAAAAATCATGTAGGAGTTTCCGTATACCCCCCTCACACATGGTTTTCCCTATTATTAACACTTTGCATTAGTGTGTTACATTTGTTACACTGATGAAACAATATATTATAATTATACTATTAGCTGTCGTCCATAGTTTACATTAGGGTATACTGTGTTATACAGTCCTATGTTTTATTTTACTATATTTTATGTTGGTAACATGTATACAATCTAAAATCTCCCCTTTTAGCTATGTTCAAATATATAATTCAGTGGTCTTAATTACATTCCCACTGTTATGCTACCATCAAACCATCCATTACCAAAACTTTTCCAATGCTTAATTGGTACAGAGTTTCTTTTTTGGGTGATAGAAAAGTACATTTACTTTTTATAGTCATACTTCCTTCGGATAGCCCATCTACACAGTTTTAACCTCTTTCCTTTAATAAGATTGCTATTGCTAATTTAGGCTAATGGAGGGGCAGGAGGAAGACCAGAGCAGTCTGAATTAGTAAAAAGATCCAATTATTGAATATTTTACAAGAAATGTAGAGTACCTTAAAACAATTAGAGACTCCTTTGCACACCTCCTATTTTAAATGGTCCAAAAATGATTTCTGGTTTTCATCATTTTATATGTAATAAATTCTTCTGGTCTAGAGAACAGGAAAACCCCTGTTTTTGAAATTTGTTATTTGCAGGGAACCTTGGTATATTTTTTGTAACTTCCTACTCTTTGGTCTTGCTCTTGCACTTTTTATTGCTATTATAACTGCAGCTGCCAAAAGCTTCTTATTAAATGGGAGATTAAAATACATGCAAAAAATTAGTGGGGTTTTTCTTCCTGATGCAGTAAGAAAATTTATTGTAAATCTGTATTTGTGGGGAGTTGTTATATTTCTCATTCTTGAGATATTTTTCTGATTCTTGAAGTTCTTGAAAATACCTTATTTTCCAAATAATCTTATTTTTACTGTTAATTGATGTAGGAAGAACTATCTACATAAAAGCTGAATATGTACTTTAATTGAGACCCAATTTAGTTTGGTTCACTTCAACAAATACTTATTCAGGGATGCCAGCAATTGTACTAAGAAATACAAACATAAACAATCAACAGTTATTAATTCATATTATCTGAAATTAGGGGCTAATTGAAGTCTTCTTTTTAAAGAAGAAAAATTATATTCTTTGGGACATCCCTAGATGGTAAAATGAATAACATTTGTATTATTTTCTACTCGTGTAGGTAATTACTTTAGAGACTTTATGATAGATACATGACTTTATAAAAATCATAACTGGTAAGAATTTCTAATTTCTTATATTAGTAATTGAAAATAAGTTTTTCATATTGTTGGAAGAAATGGTTGTCTTGGTACATTCTACTACATTACTAATTGCTTTATACTTGCACTTATTGAAATGATCTTTTTTCCTTTCCCTTTGGGAAGAATATTGCCTTGTCAGACCTGGTCTACTAATGTCTAAGAATAATAATGATTGAAAATTTAGTCCTAGAATCTTTCTACCTCCCTTTTGTGATAAATATGTATATTTTTAATATGACATATGATTCTAAAACTCAGATATAAAATTCTTTGCTGCCAAAGTTATACAGTCTATCCCAAGTGTCCTAACTAAATTTCTGTGTGGGAGAAGAGAATGGGGTGGAGAGTCGGTGGTCTTTATCATCAGGAACTTATATATTTTTTAACAGAATTACTAATTAACATTTTTTAAAATGTTACGAGAACTATAAATTTGAAACTCCACTATCAGAAGCTTACTACCATTTGTTAATTGAAAATAATTCTGATGGATTTTCCCTTTACCTTTTGCTTTCCCTTTTTGTCTGCTGCTTCCTCTGAAGTCTCCTTCCAAATGGTTTTGGAAACTGGTTCCAGTAAGTTTGCCCAGCTACTTCAACTTGCTCTCCAGAATTGTAATTGTAGAATGGTATTGTTTATGTCTTACTGGTATAATGATTTCATATAATTATGTCAGTCACTGCATAGAGATTGGATTTTAAAGTATTTCAATATAAAATGGAAATCTCAAAATACTAATCAAGTTTGGATTAGAAATGACTTTTATACTAATTTAAAGGGTAAGCATCCTTTTGCTAATTTTGCCAGTATTCACAGACCATCAGTAAGTAAATAAAAACTTATGAATATAGGTTCTCATTAATTTGTAACAATTTTAATAAGTGATTTGATTGCATATATAAATTATTGGTGTTTTTAAAATAATCTTTCAGATAAAATAATTTCCTTCTCAGACTGAACCAGGGATAATTTCTGTGGGATAAAACAGGTTCTCTATGTCCTCACCACTTTTGAACCTATATTATATCAAATTCTGTATTGACTTGAAGGGTTGACTTTTCAGGATTAAATCTGCCTGGTTAGACTACTTAAAAAGAAAATTACATCCATAGGAGTAAAAATATAACTTAGAACTACACCATAATGTTGAAGTACAGAAAATATGCCCCCTTTAAATTCCGAATTTCCAACTATGTGGAAGAGCAGGGAATGTTTCCATGCAGTTAATTTATAATGCATATAGGATGTTCAAATATAAAAGGCTCTATAATTGTAGATGAACTTTTCTGGGGGTTGCATTATAACCTCAAGATTTAAAGTTGGTTTAGCTCTTATACCTTCTAGGATACAATCTTAAGGAAAATGTTTTGGCATGCTACCTGCAATTCTCTGATTGTCTCATCTAAACCATAGGTGTTTATTGCTAAAAGCATATAATGCTCTGTGTGTGTGTGTATGTGTGTGTGTGCCTTGTACAGAAGTACTACTTGGCAGAGCCAATAGAACAAATCACACAGACAGTTCACTCCATTGTTCCATGACCCTGGGTATTCAGCTCAGTCCAACTCAGATTGTAGGCTGAAAACAAGCTAGTCCTGTAGAACATCTGGGAGATTGGAGCCGAGTATGGCCCAATTTAGAGGATTTCCACAAGCAGACTATTTTGTTTCTAGATAGCCAAAGGAAAGAGTGTAAGGATCTGAAACACTGCTTACCAAATGTGACAAAGGAAACTTAAGGCCAGAAGATGGTACTGGTTGATTGCTTTTTTCTCTCTTTCTTTTTCTCTTTGCTTAAAACTGGTTGATTTTTAAACTGTCTCCTATCAGCAAATCAAGAAAATAATAAGGATTATTTTTAAAAACCAATATTCAATTAAAGAGTCTATATATTACATGTAAGAAATTTGTCTCTGAATGTAAGTATTCTGTGAGTTGGGAATATTCCATTAAATACAGCTATCTAGACCTCACTGATTAACAGGAAAATATTCAAGAGCAATTTATGTTTTATGAGTCTTGTCCTTGGGTAGTCAGTGAGAGAGAAGTAGGAATAAATCATCTCCTTCATTAAAACATATGCTTTTCTGAGGGATCTCATTTAAAAGAAATCTAACTCAATCATCAAATGTTAAATGCTCTCTTTCAGTAAATTTTCATGTTTCTACTTTTATTCTCATAGAAGTATTTTATCTCATAATTATATTTTAATTATAAAACATAGAGATGACTGGATTATATTGAGTTAGAAGGAAATTAGTTTCAATTATGTTTTAAAAAGGAATTCTACTTAAATATGATTAACCTATGTAATCATAAATTTTGCTAATGAAATACTTCAGTATTCACTGTCACTACATCTTTGACATTTTTCTTGGCTTCTGGAGAACTAATGGCCAACAAGAGCTAACATTTTGTAGTTGTTTCCTATATGCCCAGCTGTGTGCATAGCACTTTTTTTTAATCATTAAAAATATGGAACACTTCATGAATTTGAGTGTCATCCTTGTGCAAGAGCCAAGCTAATCTTCTCTGTGTCGTTCCAATTTTAGTACGTGCTGCCGAAGCAAGCACTGCATAGCACTTTATATCCATCATCTCATTTAATCCTCCAGTGATCCTTTGAAGTAGGTACTATTATTATCCCCATTTTACAGATGAGGAAACTGAGAAATGAGAGTTTAAGTAACTTGCCCACGATCAAAGAGCTAATAAGTGGCAGAACAAGGATTTGAACCCAGGTAATCTGACTCAAGAGCCTGTTCTCTTAAACACTGTTTTACAGCATGTCTCATTTTTAGAGCACTGTCTTAAAAAATTTCTATCCAGCCACACCCAAGCAATCTTCTGTTTTTCTAAGCTAGAGCAGAAATTCTTAAATTTGCTCTGTTATTGGTTAATGTAAACCTGAATTGGGAGGGTTTTTTCAGTTCCAAAATTATACTTTATTTGCATTATTCCAACACTAGAATGATAAACCAGAATATCATGGTGAGATTATCTCAGTTCCTAAAAGTGATGTTATTGCCAAATTTCCTTTTAGATTGGAATTATATTCTTCCACCCATCCCCTGAATTTGATAACTCTAGTAATTCTTTCTGTGTCCATAGTACTCTTGCTCTTTCCATGTAAGAACTTTCAATCTAAATTAAGTCTAACATTAAAGTAAATGAGTTTTATTATGTACTAAAGAGCAAAACTGGTGATTTTGAATACTTTGTATACAATACTCTGTTTTGTGATAACTATTTATAGTTAAGTATTTAAGCTAAATGTCACTTCATGTAAATTAGCAATATAACGTAATATTAAGTATTTATCATCAAAAATATAGTGCTGTTACTATATGTTTAACTTTGGTAAAGTAATACCTAGTGTTATCCAGAAAAGAAGGATGTTGGTGAGTAGTTCTCATTTCTCTCAATGTATATTTTATTACTGATATTTTAGAGCCTGCAGTACTGTTTTTTTCCTGTATGTTGCTCAGTACTTATTTCATCTCACTTTTTTTTATATATTATAGGCTCGTTATAGGAGAGAGCAAACCTTGCTTAAGCAACTGCCTTGCATCCCATTGGTAGAAAATTTGTTGAAGGATGGTACAGATGGCTGTGCTTTAGCTGCCCTTATTCATTTTTACTGTCCTGATGTTGTCAGATTAGAGGGTAAGTGTTTCAGTGAAATACTTCTGTATCATATATTGTAACAAATATTTTAGACAATATTTAATAAGTAATAAAGGCTTTATTAAAAAGTATTTTTGTATAATTTATGGAAACATGTATATATGTGTACATAATCCTCAACCCTTAATCCTCATAGTCCTTCCTTGAGGAGTATGTATAATCCTTGAGGAAGATAGATGAGAAAAGTAGTCCTTGTTTTCTAAGTCTTTTGGTATAATAACCATTATATTTTTATATGTATGTGTTAAGTATATTTGTGTATTTGTACTAAATCACTAATAATGCAAAGTGGATACGAAATATTATATTATCAAATTAACCCAAAGTCATCACCTTGCATTTTCCTATTTGAAGATATTTGTTTGAAAGAAGCTATGTCTTTGGCTGATAGCCTGTATAATCTACAGCTGATTCAAGAATTTTGCCAAGAATATTTGAACCAATGTTGCCATTTCACCCTTGAAGATATGCTTTATGCTGCATCATCCATAAAGGTAAAATAAATTATTCTTTTTTCCTTGCTTTGTTAAAGTTTATTGAAAAAAACATAAATGGACTAGCCACCTAAAGTTTACGAATTGACTATAACATTAGTCAAGACAGCTTTTGGAAAAAATAATTTTTGTTTCATTTTTCTGCTTATTGTATATTTTTAATATATCAGTTACAGGTTTCTTTTGCAGTACAAAATCAAAATTGAAGTACTAGTACAAAATTGATCCATTGTCCTAATTTTGGCAAAATAGGGAGTAAGCCATTAAATGTTTTGCAAAAATTCTTCTTTATAATTAAGACCTCTTTTACTTGAAGAATTTTTAAAAGTTTAATAATTAACTTAATTGAAAATTAAGTTTATGTACAGTTTAACTAACGTGATGCTTAGATATGTATTATATAGTTATATAAAACGATACGACATCCTTGCATGTTTTTCTTCATATACTGAATCATTGAGCATGAAACATAAACCTAGTTTGTTTATTCCACTAGGTTGTACATAATTGTTCTTCAGTTATGAGATAATTTGTCACCTTATTTGTCCTTTTACTATTTATTGACCAGTATTTGCTTTCAGGTTTTGTTCAAAGAATAACTAAAATTTCACATGGGTAGTATTATTTCCTTAACTGTATAAATGGAATATATTTTATTTACATTGTCATTAAATGTCAAAAAAATCACAAACAGATTTTCAAAAATTATGTTGTGTTATTAATACTATATATTTTCTTAACACTTTAAGTATTATTTCTTATCCTTAAAGGATTATTTTAGTAATATTGGTATTAAAGTAAACTCAGAAACCAAAATGTTTTATAATTTAGTCATATAGATAGTTTTATAAAATCTTGAGCTACAATGTAACTGTAATGTAATTTATGGATATTAAAGACTTTTAAGGACTTTTTTTAATCCCTAAAGGGGGCAATATTTAAAATATTTAATAATTGGGGGCCAGGTGTAGCTCAGTGGTTTGAGCGCCTGCTTCCCATGTACAAGTCCCTGGGTTCAGTCCCTGGTACCTACTAAAAATATATATATATTTAATAATTTAACATTCAAGATTTATTGTTTAAAAGAAATGGTGAGACCCCTTCTGCTTTATTTTGTTTTGTTTTTAGGAGGTACTGGGGATTGAACCCAGGTTCAATCGTTCTGCCAAGCACAATACACTTATATCATTAGGACCCTTACCTTTCCAAGGTCAAAAGTATTCCTTCATTTCCTGTTAACAGACAATTACCGATCAATGTATTTTTCCAAAAGATATAGTCAGCTTTCAGTTAACTTTACTAAGAGAGTAGAACCTAGCACAAATACTTTAAAAATAGTTTTATACTTTGACTTTAGAATATAAAGTATAAAAATAAGTATATAGAAAAAATATAGACCACTAGCAATCTTACTATCAAGAGATATTCCCTATCAGCATGTTGAGGCTTTGCCTACTGGTCTTTTATGTTATGCATATATTCATTCATTTAGGCATTCATTCAGTAAATATTTATTGAGCATCAGGCACTGTTTCAAGCACTGAGGATATAATGAAGAGCACAAAGTCTGTCCTAATGAACATTATAGTCTTTTGGGTAAGATGGGAAACCAAGGATAATGTAGTATGAGCCTGGAAAGATAAAAAGGGACTGGATCATGCAGCCTTTTATAGGCCATAGTAAGTTTCCTGTTTATCCTTAGAGAGTAATGGAAGGGAGTTTGTTTTTATAAGCCGGGGGAAAAAGCTATTGTGTTCCAAACAAAAGATTAAAAGAGTTTGAACCAAAACAGTTATGAAGAAGATGGAAAGAAGTGGGGGGATTCCAGAGAGATTTAGGGTGTAAAATCTGTAGGGTTTGGCAATGAAGTGCATATAGAAAGGGAAAGAGAAATGGGTATCAAGGAAGACTCTTGGGTTTCTGGTTTGCACGCTGGGTGGGATAGTGGTGCCATTTAGAGAGACAGGACCAGACTTGTAGGGAAGATCACTAGTTCAATTTCTGACTTAATGCATTTGAGGTACCCTTGATGTATCTTAGAGCAAATGCCCTATAGGCCATTGAATATATAAGTACAGTCGGTAAATTCAGAAGTTGTTTGGTAGCTGATGGGAATGAATGGCAATATTTCAAAGAAGGGAGAGGTCAGGAGTAGGAGATGCTACTGATGAAGACAGAAAAATCTGTTTGATTTAGCACCTCACATAAGTCATTGGTGGCTTCAGCAAATGGTCTTTTGGAAAAAGGCCAGACTGGAGTGAATTAGGAAGTAGATAGGGAAGAAATGGACATTGGTAGTATAGGCCTCCTCTTTGGAGAAGTTTGTGAAGCAGTAAGATGGATGGGAAGAACCTGGAGAATAGTGGGTTACTGAGTGAATGTTTTGTCTTGTTTTTAATGGGAGAGACATGCACACGTTTAAAAGCCTAGTAGGAAGGATTCAGTTGTGAGGGCAGGATAAATATATAGGAGAGAGAAATATAATTAATACTGTAAAATTTCTGGGAAGGCAAGTCAAGATGGGACTCAAAGCACAGCCCCAGGGAATATGAGCATTCTCGTATCATAAAAAAAAAAAAAAAAAAAAAAAAAACATAGCTTTTTAATAACTGTTTAAAATTGTATGTATTCGTATATAGGTGTTTGATTATTCTGGTAATTTATATTTAAAAGTATGTAATGAAAGTAAAGTAGGAAACCTTCCAGATTTTATTCACCATTGTGCCTTATTCTCTAAGACACTCCACACTCTCAAACTCAACCACCTATATGACACATCAACTTAAATGGCCAATGAACATATCAAAGTTAGTAACTCATAATTCCTTCCAATACCCCTGGTAGCCTGTTACTACTCATCTTCTCCATCTCAGTAAGAGGTACTATCAGTTGCTCAAGACAAAACCTAGGAGTCACCCTTGATTTTTCTCTTTCCCTCACTTCCAACGCATACTATAGCTTTCTGGAACTATCATACAAGAGACAAATACTTGAAAGTCACCAGCTTAAATATGAGAACCAAACCTTGGTAGTAGATGAACTCTTCAAGGGAGATTATATAGAACCTTGAGGATTATTCATAATTAGCAGGTAGGAGGATGGCAAGCCATTGGAAAACAGCCATATAATTCCAATGATAATTTTGAAAACTGAAATTTAATAAGAAATGAGATTTTACTCATCAAATATTAATAAATTTGATAGCAACAATTTTGTAGTTGCAAATACCTAAAATGGAAAAGGCATGATGTTATTTTAAATAATTGTGAAAACAGATTTTGTGTAGTAATATATATTTTTTTAATTTACCAGATGTCTAAAATTAAAATAAGTCTCCATGTTCATAGCTTTTTATGATGTATACATTTTTAAATATAGGCTTTTGGGGACCTCTTAGACCTTCCTTTTAATTTTAAGTCATTTAAAAAATTGCTTACATTTTAAAATAAAATTAATAAAAAATAAATGACATTGTTGACTTATCCTTATAACTTTTCAAAATTAAGTAGCTACATTAAATTGTATAAATATTTTATGAATTTCAAAATTATTAAGAATTAGTCAAAATAATCTAGACTTTCTTATGTATAAATTATTTAGAGTCTGGATTACTATTGAGTTTAACATTATTGAGCATATAGATATATTTTAACAATATACCTAGTTATTTTTTGGAGAAATTTGTTATTTTTTGGAGAAATTTCTGGGGATATTAGTAGAACTTAATTTTTTTTTTTTTTTAATAAATACTCTTCAGAGTGTTAAATGCTTGAATAACTATTTAGTTTATATTTACTCTGGAAGAAAAATATCTTATACATTATCTCAAAGTATTACACAGTAGAGGTGTTAATGCATGCCAGATAAATTAGATCAACCTTCTAGAACTGTACAGCAAGTCAGCAAAGAGGTTGTGAATGGGTGTTAAAATTTTTACCAACAGGCTCTAATATTTGATCCCAGGTTTAATAGCTTATAATAGCTAAGGCTCCAGTGATGAATGAATGTGATTTAACCCTACATTTTAGTAGGTAGAGCAGAGTAAAATTCTATTTATCATTAATTTGTGGTCAAATTTTGCCTAATTTAGGCTTTCTTTTCATTTTAACTTTGTTATATAGAGTAATTATTTGGTGTTCATGGCAGAGCTCTTCTGGTGGTTTGAAGTTGTGAAGCCGTCATTTGTACAACCTCGTGTTGTTTGCCCACAAGGAGGTAATCAGTTTTTAAACTTTTAAGCATTTGTATAAACACACAAAATGGAAAGTTTATATAAAGTTTACATAACCTCACCTGGGTATTCTTTTAGAAGCCTTGATAGGTTCTGAGTATTTTAATATTAAAAACACTGAATTTTCTGTGAAAGAAGATAAAGATGGTTAGGAGAGAAGAAAAAGAAAATGGAAAGAATGCTTTGAATCAGAAGCCTTTTGTAGAACTTTATTTTTTCAATCAGTAGCTTTAACTGTTTGCCCACTTCCTTCGCTTTGCATCTTTTATTCCATTCTAGCTTTTATTCCCTATCAGATTCTGAATGTTTAACATAGTTACTCAAATATGCCTTGGTTTTTAATCTATAACTTGTATTTGCCATTAAGCCATAGAAAGTTTTATATACACGTTTTTAACCCTAATAGGTTTGTGATTACCACAATATCAGGATCTACTGATAGCACTTAATATAAGAATAAAACTAGTAAGATACAGAGGAGTTATTACAAAGATCTCTGGATATAAAGAACAAAATTATTTCTGAATATCTCTAAAGCAAAATTCATATAGCATAACAAATTTTCCACTGGCTTCCATTATAAAACTAGAGGTTTATTTCTATAGGAGAAAAAATCCTAAATTATAATAGTTTAGCCTCACTAAAGAATTTTCTTCCAGCATAACTTATGGGACAAGGTTTTTCTGTTACCAACGACCATCCCACCCAACATATAAAATATGATTGTTGTGCATCCCAGCAATTTTCCTGCTTTCTTTGGCTCTAAATTTTGCTACTCTTCTAACCCTTACCCTCACTCCTTCCCCCTGCTCTCTCCCCCCAAAAAATCAAATAGAAAGAAAACAAAGACATCAGGAGGGAGGAAATAATACTTAGCGAAGGGAGAGACGTATCACTCTAGCGAATAGATTGAGCTTACTTCAGGCAGCCCACTGCATCTCAGGCAAAATTCTGTGAAATAGATAATGAGTATTTAATCTGTTCTGGTATCTCTAAGCTGCTTAAGACAGATTCTGAATATTGAGTTATTATACAACAAAGGATACTTATAAAGAAGTTAGGATCATTCCCTAAGATCAATAAGTAAAATCAGATGTTTTTAATAATTAGCATAACCAATATTTGTACAACATTTTACAATTAACATAGGATTTTCATATATATTGATTTCTATGATTTAATCTATGAACCCACTAGTCAAAGTACTCAAAAGCTGTTATACTAGATCTCAAATGCAAAAAGTAAATTGTGTCTTCCCCAGAGTTATTTACAAATAATATAAACTTATAGCAGTGCATTTCATTATTCTTCCGTGAAGGTGCTTTCTGTTTAAAAGGAAGAACTCTTTCTTTAACTGACTACCAAAATACCAATTATTACATAAAGAAGCAAAGATGACTAAGTAACAGAAGTTCTATGAAAGTTTTAGCAAAATGAAACACTCAGATTTTTTTATTTTTATTTTAAATATCTGTATTCATTTTATGTTTGTTTTTCTTCTCCATTAGTCTTAATCAAGTAGATTTTTTAAAAAGCCAGAATACTTCAGGAAGAGTTTAAAGAAAATTTGACTGTATAAAAAGTAATTAAGAGGAAAATATTAGATATGCTATGATTTCTTTATAAGTAGTATGGAAAATGGAGATTTAACTTTAAACATTTATTTATGGCCCAGAATTCTTGAAATAATGTTGTAAACTATGCTAACCATGTAATTTTGAGATTTCATCTTTTATTCTAGCTGAACCTGTGAAAGATATGCCTTCAATTCCTGTCTTGAATGCTGCCAAAAGAAATGTCTTGGATAGCTCATGTAGTTCTGACTTCAGTGCAAGGTAGATTCCAGAATGTACTTCATTTTCACTATTTCCATTCTATTCACTAATAAAACCAAAATAAAATTTTATTACATTAAATAAGTGTATTTTCAAATTTTCAGTTGGACTTTGAACTAAATAGGTTTTAATAGCATATGGAGGCCTGTCTTAAATGTAACTGAAATTTATACTGAAATGAATGTTTTATAAACATTTATGAACCATAGTGAAAAGTGGAAGAACATCTTTGGAGGTCCAGATAACCAAGCTAAAACCAAACTTTTGCTGCATACCTTGTTTATAATTGAGAGCTGTCTGAATGATAGGTTAGTCTTAGGCCTCAGGGGAAACTTTTTTTTTAATTTGGGTTTTATAATTTTTTAATGATTTTTAAAAAAATCTTTAAGGCAGTTTCTCCTGTTTTGTTTGCAGGTTCCTATAGCTCTTGAGAGATCAGAGCAGAATATTTATTATAATATTGTATCTTTGTCTAATGCTTAAGTTCTTAATATCAGGAACTGAATTGAAAGCAAAATAAAAATGTCCTATCATTTAATATCAGGATAATCCTGACTTCTGACCCAAGTATATAATAGGGATATTATTATGTTTAAAAACGTTAATCATCAGATTATACAAGCATCTGTTCATGTATTTATTAGCATTTATTAGACCCTAAAATTTATTCTGACTTTGGACTCCATGATTTACCTTATTTCTTAAGTTTAAAATTAATGTATTTTGTGGATTTTTAGATCCATTAAAAATACATTTTAAATTATAGATAAGAAATTCAGTGCTCGATTCGGCAGCACATATACTAAAATTGGAACGATACAGAGAAGATTAGCATGGCCCCTACGCAAGGATAACACGCAAATTCGTGAAGCATTAAAAAAAAAAAAATTCAAAGTACTTTCTGTATGAATTCTTGGCTTATGATGAAAATACGAACTTGTCCTGAAGCCTTCATCCATTCACATTTGAGAAGTTGCTCTCTCAAGTGAATGCTAATGAATGGAAAGCCTAAGCCTTGACAAAACCCTTACAATACTCTTACTATCTTTTATCTTTGTAGGTCTTTTTACCTGTAAGAATTTTCTGATGTGTCCAAAACATTTCCTACAAATTAAGAAAGCATTTTCCTTCCCTTATCCTTTGTTTACTAGTATGAATTTTCTTACCACTTCCACTAAGTTTTCGGTTCCATCACTGTCCTTGAGATTTACTACAAAGATGATAGGTTAGAATATTGCTGTACTAGGAGCTTCTCTATATTTTCCCCTTGGGATATTTTTTCTACGTATTATTATTTCCTCAATGCTTTCCTGGGTTACAGAGAGACATTTCTTTCTTTGAAAATTTAGAAAACACTCAAGAATTCTAGGTCCTCCTTCTTGCAGTGTTTAATCTTTTAAATCTCTGAAACTCACTACCAGAAGAGTAGATTATTCCATAGTTATTTCTAGAAATCTGAGTAGACAGTCTTCCACAATTATTACACTGGAAGATCCTGTATGTCTCTCAGACATCTGAGTGGCTACCTTTGCCCATTTTCACCAGCAGGAAAACTTTTTTAACCCAGATGGATGTCTAAATTATTTTCCTTGAAGTCTTTGTATCATTCTAAGCTTCAAGTGACCTTCTTATTTCTGTAATTCTCCCCTATGCCCTCATTCAATGGGAAGGATTTTGAGGGAAGGATTCAGGAATTTCTATTCTGAGAATCATGCAGTCACATATCTTCAAATGTTATTAGCATCTAAATAATGATCTTATGAGAATGAAAAAACAAAATAAGAAAGGAAGCAAAGCAAAAGACATTTTCCACACACTTGGATAACAGCCTATTCAAGAGTTGTGTTAGTTCAAATCCTCTCTGTAAATGTGAAAGTGAGACAACTGATAGTAATTCATAACACTCTAACTATTATTAGGGGAAGAAATTTCTAATAATTTGCTTTTTTTATATTACGCTTCTGTCATAATCTAAGAGAGAGTAGAAACTGTGTAAATGGTTTTAGAGGGAGGATAATAGAAACAAGACAGGGGAACAGTATGAGTATTATCTGATAGCACTAACAAGATTACAAACAAAACTGAGAGAAAATGTGACGGGCAATTAAGGGGGGGAAGCTTTTTTGTTTGTTTTTTTTTAAAAAGTTCTAGATTTACAGAAAAATCATGCAGAAAATGCAGAGTTCATATATACCTCCCCTATTATTAACACCTTGCATTAGTGTTGTACATTTGTTACAAATGATGAAAGAACATTATTATAATTATACTATTAACTATAGTCCTTGGTTTACATTAGGGTACCTGTTTGTATTGAATAGTCCTATGTTTTGTTTTGTTTTTTGATTTTTATTCTAGTAACATATATACAACCTAAATTTCTCCCTTCATTGAAATATATTCAAATATATAATTCAGTACTATTATGTTCACAATATTGTACTACCATCACCACCATCCATTACCAAAACTTTTCCATCACCCCAGATAGAAGCTCTGTACAATTTAAGCATTAACTCCCCAGATAAGCATTTAACTTTGGACGGAGCAAGGTTATGCAAGTTCTTCAGGTATTGCTGCTTTTGGAAAAGCTCATTAAAATTAAGCTTTCATTAAATAGTAAGAATACAGCATTACTATTTACATTTGAATTCTTTGGTTTACTTGTTCTTAACAGTTTATGTTAGCCAAAAAGATAATGTAGTTTGAGGGAGCTGCAGAAGTCTCTACTTCCTATTCCCCAATTTATTCCCAACCAGTGAGGTTGAGGAGGGGAGGGGGATCCTTAATTTCATCACCTAACTACAGGGTGGAACATGGACAGACTTACAACTTAAAAAGAGAAAAATAAAAGGAGGATTGCTTGGTTCAGGCCAAATGTCATTATAATTTGCAAAATAGACAATCTTAATTCCCTGCATTAATTGAAGTAGGGTGGAATTCAAGAAAAACAAATAACTGAAAGCTTCATTATCTTTGTAGGCATTGAGGTTTTCAAAGTGCAGCTCACTATATTACCTTTGATGTAACTCTTAGAGATGTACAAATACAGGTCTGTGAGCAGGGACGCCCTTGGGAGGCTATCAGGCTCTTCTACAAGGATTTATTATACCTACAGTTTTTAGAGATTTAGATTAGATCAAGATATTTCAAATTGATGAGCTTCATATAACTTATTTCTCAGTTTTTCTGTTTGTAAAATGAAAATAATATGTCAGGTATTATCTCTAAGGATATTGTGATGTATATGACAGTACTTAAGATCTTTGGCCAAAAATATAGATACATAAAATCACAGTCATTCTTTGGTTTAAACAATATATTATGGTTCCTTCATCTTTATTTTATTTAAGATGGAGAATTAGAGGTGATAGTCTTGTTTATGACTTCAACCATTCTATATAAAATTTATATTAAAGGGCTAAATTGGGTAACATTTTAAATTTATTTTACATTGCAGTGAGGAAGGAGCTACACAGTTGCATCATTTGCCTTCTAGACGGTCACGTCCCCAAGCTCATTCTTCAGCCTCAGGTAATATATTTGAAAAGGTCTAGGGAAGTGCTATTTTAAATAGATTAACTTGGAAATGATTGAGAATAAATATATATAAACAAAAATATTTGATATTTTTTTCTGAAAAGTAGTTGTTATATACACACTAAAAAGTTGGTCTGTTTTTCAATGTTTGCTTTTGTAAAAAAATTATCCATAATCCCTCATACCTTCTTACTTTTTAGTGCTTGAATTTATATGAAATCTGCTAAATTTCTCTTAAGTTAAAATTTTTTTACAAAAATTTCAAAGCCTTTTTTTGTTTTTTTTGCATTTGAAGGAGGAATTAGAAGGTCTTCATCTATGTCTTATGTTGATGGCTTCATAGGGACATGGCCCAAAGAGAAGAGGTAAACAGAGAATTATTTTTAGAATATTCACATTATCTAGAAATGTTTATGTTATTTCTCTCTCTATTTCTTTGTATCTCATATTTCGTTAACCAAATTACTAAATCTAGACTTTAAATTAGTGCCTAAATATGAAACGGACTACATGGGGGGAAGATAATTGAGAGCTCAGAGGGGCTAAATATAAAAGGTAGCTAGATAGCTGTAACCTACTATGCCTTAGGACTATATAATTAAAAATGGGGAAAGAAAGGAAATATTTTAAATAATTGTTGTCATTGAATGATTTTTTAAAATTGTTTCTTTTATGGAATTATTTAAGGATTTTCTCTTTAAATTTCTTTTTAGATCGTCAGTACATGGAGTTTCATTTGATATTTCTTTTGATAAAGAAAATAGTGTGCCAAGGTCTACTCCAAACAGAGGGATTATTCGTTCTATTAGTAATGAAGGACTTAGTCTGAACAATAATCGTGTATCTAAACATATTAAGAAAAATTTGACCTTCAAGCCAGTAAATGGAGAAGAGGAGGCAGAAAGCATTGAAGAAGAACTTAATACAGACTCTCACAGTGACCTCAAATCTTATTTGCCCTTTAATACAAATGAATTAAACTCTAATGAGAATATTCATTATAAGCTTCCAAATGGATCTTTGCAAAATAGAATGCTTCTAGATGAGTTTGGCAATCAGATAGAGACACCAAGCATTGAAGAAGCATTACAAATAATTCATGACACTGACTCTCCCCATACACCTCAGCCAGACCAAATTGCTAATGGCTTCTTTCTTCATAGCCAGGAAATGAGTATCCTAAATTCAAATATACAGCTAAATCAATCTAGTCCTGATATCATAGCTGATACAAAAGGTGCCTTGAGTCCCATAACTGACAATACTGAAGTAGACACTGGAATTCATGTCCCTTCAGAAGATATTCCAGAGACTATGGATGAAGATTCTTCTTTAAGAGATTATACTGTAAGCTTGGACTCTGACATGGATGATGCATCTAAATTTCTTCAAGATTATGATATGCGAACCAGCAACCCTAGAGAAGCTTTAAGTCCTTGTCCAAGTACTATAAGTACCAAGTCTCAACCAGGCAGCAGTGCTTCTTCTAGTTCTGGAGTTAAAATGACCAGTTTTGCTGAACAAAAATTCAGGAAACTGAATCATACTGATGGAAAAAGTAGTGGAAGCAGTTCTCAAAAAACTACACCAGAGGGCTCTGAACTTAATATTCCTCATGTAGTTGCTTGGGCACAAATACCAGAAGAAACAGGACTTCCACAAGGACGGGACACTACTCAGCTGTTGGCTTCTGAAATGGTGCATCTTAGGATGAAATTAGAAGAAAAGAGGCGTGCTATAGAAGCCCAGAAGAAGAAAATGGAAGCTGCTTTTACTAAACAGAGGCAGAAAATGGGAAGGACAGCATTCCTTACTGTAGTGAAAAAGAAAGGGGATGGGATTTCCCCTCTTCGAGAGGAAGCAGCTGGTGCAGAAGATGAAAAAGTATACACTGACCGGTCAAAAGAAAAGGAAGCACAAAAATCTGATGGACAGAGAAGCAAGTCTTTGACAGATATAAAAGAAAGCATGGAGAATTCTCAAGCCAAATGGCCCAAGTCCCCAACCACACCTGTCGATCCTGAGAAGCAGTGGAACCTGGCAAGCCCCTCAGAAGAAACTTTAAATGAAGGAGAGATTTTAGAATATACAAAATCCATTGAGAAGTTAAATTCATCTTTGCATTTTCTACAACAGGAAATGCAACGCTTGTCCCTTCAGCAGGAGATGTTAATGCAGATGAGAGAACAGCAATCTTGGGTGATTTCACCTCCACAGCCCTCTCCACAGAAACAGATTAGAGATTTTAAATCTTCTAGGCAGACAGGCCTATCATCTCCCATTGCACCATTCTCTTCTGACTCCCCTCGTCCTACTCATCCATCTCCACAATCTTCTAGCAGGAAAAGTACATCTTTTTCTATTAAAAATCAAAGGACTCCTAGGCCAAATGAATTAAAAATAACACCTTTGAATCGAACCTTGACACCCCCTCGGTCTGTGGATAGTCTTCCTAGATTGAGGAGATTTTCACCAAGTCAGGTTCCTATTCAGACTAGGTCATTTGTATGTTTTGGAGATGATGGAGAACCTCAGTTAAAGGACCCCAAACCTAGAGAGGAAGTTAAAAAGGAAGAATTGGAATCCAAAGGGACTTTGGAACAGCACATACATAGTCCAGAAGAAAAGGAGATCAAACCTTTTGAGTCAACAGTTTCGGAAGTACTGTCACAGCCTATCACAGAGACTGTATGTTTAACACCAAATGAGGACCCACTAAATCAACACATTGAACCACCTCCTAAACCTGTTTTCCCACCTACAGCTCCTAAAAATGTTAATCTAATTGAAGTTTCCCTCTCAGACTTGAAACCCCCTGAAAAGGCTGATGTATCTGTTGAAAAATATGACGGAGAAAGTGATAAAGAACAATTTGATGATGACCAGAAAGTATGCTGTGGATTCTTTTTTAAGGTAATATTAATTTGCATAGTTTTGGGCATCTTCATGAGATAGTTTTTTGGTTGTGTGTTTTTGTTTTTTTCTATTTTTTGTTGTTGTTTTCTTGTTTGAATTGATATGTTTGCTTCTTTTGGTAGTAATTTCTTTTGTTGCAAGTCTGTCGTTAACTAAAATATTTCTTGGTATGCCCCTTCATGGACCATAGTAACAGCCAAGCAAACTGATTTCTAGAACAGTCTTTCAAAATGGGTTTGGACCTGTAATAAATCCTTTTATTGTCAAAGTCTTGTACCTCTTTCTCACTTTCACAAAAGTCTTTAAAAATTAAGGCTATTCACATCTCTTGAAAGAATGATTTCATTACCAATTTGTCAAAAGCTAATAACTTAGCACTATATGTAAATATAGCTGAGTTTCTTTTTTTTTAAATCTTGAACATGTTTCCTTACATGTTTTGTCTTTTCAAATTTTTTAAAAAACTAAGTAGACAGGATCTTACAAGGCAAAACATTTTAAGAGGCATATGTAGTTAGATCAGTTGTCATTGAAATGGCTCCTTTAAAAGGACTGGATAAAGGTCTAGTACATGACCCTTAATCTCAATATTGGTATTGGATACAATATATTTAAACAGTACTGTAGCTAACAAACACAAATATTTAGCATCACCTCTTCATGGTGAAGATCAGGAGATAATATATTTTTAATAATTGAGATAATTAATTGAGATAATATCTTTTCTCCTAGAGTATCATCCATTTTTTCATCTCCCTATTTTTCTGTATTTTCCAAATTGCCTGTAGGGAATGTTTTCCTATAATCAGAAACAGATGTGTTATTTATACTTCTTTTTTTAATTAAGGGACTAAAGTAGATCATCTCTGATCCTTTACAGTTCCACAATTTGGAGTATAATAGATAAAAAAGACAATGCACAACAGCATCAATTGATAATTTAAGACTTAAAATTGAAGCATACAGAAATTCTACTGGGAAAAAGTAACCCAAAAATATTAAAGCAATTAAAATTTCTAGTTTTACTTTGGTCATTTAATATTGAAAATTTGTAATTTATTTTAAAGTTGATCTCAGGGTCCTTTTCAGTGTTTAGAAATTTGGATGAGTCGTGTT
>JAQZBX010049593.1:0-19883 GCA_029593785.1 Cabassous unicinctus
ATTTGATCCTGGGAAGCTCCAATGTGGGAGAGAGGCGTTCTGCCACCTGCATCACCTCATTTCTTGTTTTTTTTAGGTGCATCTCGTCTTGGCTATCCCTTGTGTCACTATCCTGTTATGTCATCATCTCTCTGCGTGGCTCGGCGGGGCCTGGCACACCCGCTTGGGAGGCCTGACTGTGTGCCCGCGTGGGGGGCCTGGTGGCCCGTGTGCCTTCTGTAGTTTTTTCTTTTTTCTTTTACCAGGAGGTCCCAAGGATTGAACCCAGGTCCCTCCATATGGGAGATGGATGCCCAACCATTTGAGCCACATCCGCACCCCCGTTTTAGTTTTATATCAAGAATGTTAATATATTGTGTTTTCATTTTCATTCACTTCAAAATATTTTCTAAATTCCATTTGATTTCTCTTTTTGAACCATGGGTTATTTTGGAAGTATGCTATTTAATTTCCAAATATTTAGCAATTTTCCAGACATTGTTATGTTATCAATTTCTAATTTAATTTGTTTATGAACAAAGAATGCACATGGTATGCTTTGAGTCATTTAAAATTTATTCAGGTTGCCCCACAACTAATTGATGTGCTGCTCATTTACTTTTCAGTCTTTTTCTCTCTGTGTTTGAATTTGGATAGTTTCTATTGCTACGACTTCATGTTCACTAATATGTTCTTCTGCAATGTCTAATCTGCCATTAATACCCCGTACCCCCATATATTTCTTCATCTCAGATTTTGTAGTTTCAGCTTTACAATTCTGATTTGGATCTTTTTAATATCTTCTATATCTACTTAGCATGCTCAATTTTCCTCTAGCTTTTTAAACAAATGAAATTTAGTTAGAATAACTGTTTTAATGTCCTTGTCTACTAACTCTATCATCAGTATCATTTCTGGGTCCGTTTCTATTGACTGGCTTTTCTTCTCATTGTAGGTTATATCTGTCTGTTTCTTTACAAGACTAGTAATTTTTTATTGGATGCCAAACATTATGAATTCTACCTTGTTGGATGCTAGGTATTTTTATAAATATTTTTGATCTTTGATCTGGGATGGAATGATGTTATTTGAAAACAGGTTTGATCCTTTCAAAGCTTACTTTTAAGCTTTATTAGGTGGAGCCAGTGCAATGTTTAATCTAGGGCTTCCCCCCCCCACTATTCTTCAGCATACCCTCCTCAATGTCCCATGAATTGTGAGGAGTTTTATTTTGTCTGGTGGGAACAGGCTAAGTTCCAGATCCTATGTGAGCTTAGGGGGTTGGTGTCTCTGATAATGTTAGTGTTTTCTTAGCCTTACCTAGCTTTCTCACATGCATATGCTGACCACTTCTCAGCTGGAGACTTGAGAGGGACCATCTGTAGATTTCTGGCGCTTTCTCTCTCCGTAGCTTTCTCTTCTCTGGTACCCTGCACTGTGAGCACTAGACACCTTAGCCTCCCAAATGTTTAGTTCCTTCTCTTCAACTTAGGAAACTGCAGGGCTCTGCCTGAGTTCGGAATCCCGTACCACGCCCTCAAATCTCTCTCTGTGCAGGAAACTCAGACCATCGTAGGACTTACTTCTTTGGTTTCCTGCCTCGGAAATCACAGTGCTTTGTTACTGTTGTTGAATGTCTTGATATCATCATTTGGTAAATGTTGTCTTTTTTTTTTTTTTAGCTTTTTCAGGTGAAAGGGTAAATCCTATCACTATTACTCTAACTTGGTCACAAGTATAAGTCTTGAAATGCAGATTAAACAAAGGGAAAAGGTTGGAATTAATAAAACTTAAGTCAATGTAGAATTGAGACCCTGTAGAGAAGAAGCAGCCCTCTGAGGAGGAAGCACCACGTGCCTGGAGTTGGGGTCTCACTGGAGGGGGATCCTTGTGAGGTGGGACCCCACCTCTGAAGAGAGGATGCTTGCTGGCTGGTTCTTGTAAATTTGAGCAGGGATATGGTGGAGCTTGTTCTCAAGGGTTGGGAAAAAGCAGAAAACAGAGTTCAGGTGAAGAAGTGAAGCTGGTTGGTACAAAAGCAGACTGGAAGCCCACAGGAAACAGAGGAAGAGGAAAGCCCCCCTTCCTCCACCAACCTTACGCTCTTTAGTGATCTTATTGACAGAGCCTAACATAAAGCCAATAAATAAAGCAGAAATGTGGTTTTCAGAGTCCCACATCCAGTATCACAAAACAAAGTATAGAAGGATGGGTTTAGAGTGAAGAAAAAATAATTTAGTAACTGGGATATATATATATATATATGGTAGATTTGATCCATGTCAATTTAGCTAAGCTGGAACTAATTTTCCAGAAGTCCCTTCTCTGCATCGTTCTCTTTATGATGGGTGAAAAAAAAAAAAAAAGGTTGTGAATGATTTGTAGGGCAGAAGTGAAACAGCAGCTATATTCTTTTTACGTTGCATCTTTATACCTTGTTGTTTATCTATTGGCTTACCTGGTTGGTGGGGGCAGCAGCCTGGCCCACAGTGACTCCAGCTCCTACTGGATGCTCCTTCGGCTTCTCTGACTCCTGGGCCAGTGTATGTTTAGCCTCATGACAAAGTGCACCAGCTTCTGCTGCAGGACACCTGCATCATCGAAGTTGGAGGTTTGGAGTTGGTGAGAGGGTTCTAGTCCATCTTCATAGGTCCCAGTTTCTCATTACTTCCCTTATTTCATATCCACCTTCCTTCCCAACTTCACGACCTTTGAACTTGAGGTCTCAGCACCAGACAAAGAAAAAACAGTCTCATAAAAACTCCCACCAGCTCTCACAATTCACAAGGTCAATAACTACCTAATATGTACAGTCAATAGTGTCCTAATTTTTATGCATATGTATGTGTATGTGTGTGTATTTATATGTGTGTATGTCCAAGCAGTTCTGCTTCTCTGATCAAACCCTAACAAGTACTGTCTAGCATAGGGCACTCTGGCTATACCACCATGATCCTGAAGGGCTGCCAGTCGTAATGATTCTCACCACCTCCCATCCCCTGGCCACAGTGACTCTTCATGGGGTAAACAAGCTAGGTAACACCAACCTTGCATGAAATTTTACATCTACATTTTTTTTAAAAAGAAAGTTTTTCTGCCTTTTTGAAAATCATAAGCTCTAAGAATATCACTGTAGGTCAGCCAGAAGCCAATGTTCCAGTCATTTGGGGTCAGCCTGTATTTTTAGCAAAAGAATATGAGATTCACAGAAAATGATAAGGAGAAGCAAGCAGAACAAAGTTGGAGAAAAAGTGTGAGGGCCTTGACAACTTCATTTGGGCCACTAAATCCAGCTGTGCCACCAGACTTCCCAGCTCCGTAAGCCAATTAGCCTCCTGTTTTTCTTAAGCTAATTTGAGTTGGGCTTCTGTCACTTGCAACATGTGCTTTCTGGTTAATGTAATATTCACAATCACCCTGTGTGTTGGGTTATTTTTTAAATTTCATATGTGAGAACTTAGTAGGCCAGAAAGGTTTAATTACTAATCCAAATTTACAAATTTATTCTTTCTAATGAGCCACTGTAAAACTTTTATATACATTCCAGACATTACCATGCCCAGAGCTAAATACATTTTTACATGGCTGCTGAAATGAATCTAAACTATTCATAGACCCAAAATTAAAAGTATTACATTGATGAAGAGATGGACTGCAAAGGTTAACTTTTACATGGTAGGAAGACATTCAAAAAATTAACCTGCTGCAATTTTAGACATTTACAAGTTATTATCTAAATCAGAGATCAGTAAACCACGTTGACAAGTCAAATCTGCCCTGTAGCTTGTTTTTTTAAATAAAGTTTTATTGGAATGCAACCTTGCTCCTTTATTTACGTGTTGGCTGCTTTGACACTGCAATGGCAGAGTTTAGCAGTTGCAACAGAAACCACATGGTTCACAAAGCCTAAAATAGATGCTATTTTCTCCTTACAGAAAAATTTATCAATCCCTAATCTAAGCCATTGCTAAAGTATCATTTAAACGTGATCCTAGTAGCAAAACATTTCTTAGTAGGCCAGATAATATATGTCCTTACAGTACATAATCCAATTCAGACTGCGGGCATGCCAAAAAGTGTTTCTTAATGTTGAGCTTTCCTTTAAGTGTTCCCCAAATCTTAGGGCCTGCATAACATCATCGAGCAAATGAATTAAAAAACCAGCCTGGTTACTGGCATTCTCCCCTCTGGGTATCTACATGCTACTGTGCATATTTTTTTTCATGGAATGTAATCTAAATTTAAGGCTAGAGTATTTCCACATGTTCCTTTAAATATTAAACTTTCTCAAAATAAAAAGACTAAACAGCAAAAGAAATAGATCAATTAAAAAACTCAACATACATATTGTGGGGTAAAATATTTCTTACACATTGTCAGGGTCTGTTGCATGCAAAGTTGTATTTAACTTTCTACTCATTTCCCAAAGGCTAAGAGATTTTCACCAATAAGTTTTAGTAATATAATTTTTCAAGAAATGAGAAAGTGAGTATTTTACAGATGTCTTAGAGCTCTAAAATTAAAATAAAAAATCAAGAAACTAATGTGCCTAATTCTGGGAACTTAGGCAAAAGCCATCATTCTTCCTTATAGGAGAGAAAATACAGAATCTGGACTGCTCTCTTTTGACTTTTTGATGATGTCCTTATTGGCCTTCATCATGTGGGCAGTCCATCTCTTCAACTAGTTAAAGTTGCAATCAGCCACCCAAATAAACAAGAGGAAGACGAATAATCACCTACGTATAATAGAATATAAACTAGTTCTGAAATTCGGGCATATTCCCTTAAATATGAAGCTTACTACTATGGGACTTGATGATAAAGCTTCCTCCTCCTTCCTCCTCCTCCTCCTCCCCCATTCCCCCCTTCACTTCCTTCTTCTTTTTCTTCTTCTAATTTTCTTTTGCATGAGCAGATTAAGAACTATTTGTACCCCAGTTCTGCATGGCTGTGAGTGTGGCACAAGAGAAAAATGAGAGAAAAGGGAAAAAGATTGTAAGCTAATTATCAGATTCTTTTATTGTTATTTGATTAAAAGAAGCAGGAGTTTCTGTGAAGGCACAGAAGTTTTCCTCCATGTTGGAAAGCCTGTGTTGGCAGCAGTGGTGGCAGCGTGGGTGAGTGCCAGGAGGTTGGTGAAAGATGTGGGTTTGAATAATAAGAAGTCTTCGTGTCACCAGTTTCTGTTAGACCTTATTCTAACTGGACCATGCACTATGCACCAATGCATTCACTCAAGTACTTTGATGGATGTTCAAGTAGACGCCAGGGGGATATTTCACCTGAAGGTCACATAATGCCAGTGAAACCTTCCAAATACTGAAAGTTTCTACAAAATCGCTTTCCTGGAGCTGATTCTCATATAGTGGTCAAACCCATTGCTCAAAGGGCAAGTAAATATGCTCTCTGCCCTCAAATAGGATTCAGAAAGGAAAAAAAACAAACAAAAACCTAGGATACTCAGCATAGTTTTATCCAAGTCATTCAAAAGCCATTTTAAATTGGTCACTTCACTGGATATTTAAAAATGCAACTAATACAGTCAGATAAATTTTGGGACAATACCTTGACTCTTGCTACAGCAACTAATTTTGACCTTGAACAAGACATACTTTACCCCACAATATGTGTGCTGACTTTTTTATTTATCTCTTTCTTGAGTTGTTTGACTAATCTGTAATAATAGATCAAAGATCCAACTCTAAGGTGGTAATGAGGCATGAAAGCATCCCCTAACCATGTATAGTTGAAACTGATAGTGATCTATAAACTTGGACTCTATTAACAATAATAGCTAACTTTTCTGAAAACTCACCTTGTATCAGGTACCACATTTGGCAATTTATTTGTATTTTGTAATGTCATATTAGTGGGAAGAAACAGCAATTTTTATTTATAAGAAAAAATCTAAAAATATAACTTTCAAGGGAAGGAAGGCAGGATCGGAGTAGGTTGCATTTTTTAAAAACTTATTTATTTATCCCCCCCACTCTTGCTGTTTTGTGCTTACTCTCTGTCCTCCATGTCTGTTTGTTGTGTACTTGTCTTCTTTTTTAGGAGGCACCAGGAACCAAACCTGGGACCTCCCACGTGGAAGGAAGGTGCCTAATCGCTTGAGCCACCTCCGCTCCCTACTTGTTATGTCTATCATTGTGTTTCCTTATTGTTTTTCTTCATTGCATCATCTTGTTGCATCATCTCATTGTATCAGCTTACTGTGCCAGCCTGTCGCACTAGCCCATTGTGTCAGCTCGCTGTCTTGCTTGTCTTCTTTAGGAGGCACTGAGAACTGAACCTGGGACCTCATGTGGTAGGTGGGCACCCAACTGCTTGAGCCACATCCGCTTCCAGGTAGGTTGTTTTTAAGCTGTGTGTGGAACCCTTAAGTAGAGTTGTCTGGGGGTAATTGGTTTCATGAGTCTTGAGCTCAGAAGATAGAGCTGGGTAAGAGCTGTGGATTCACATGTATTTAGAGGTGTAGGATAGTAAGGTTGGAACACTGAGGAACTTGTACATTTAAGGAATAGACAAAGACTAGAAAAGAAAACTGGGAGATCATGGCAATCACAGAGGCTGATAAGTGATAACATTTTGAAAAGAGTTTCCTTCAAAAAGAAATTAGTAATCTTAATCATCTTAATCATCAATAGTGATGATAAAAAGCACAGTTACAACTGATGCACATCAAACAACTTTGCAACAAAATATATAAGACAAAGACTATTAGAAATGCCATTACCTGATAAAAATTACAGCCGTAATTTTTATAATATCTCTTTCAGAAATGGAAAGATTCAGGAGACAACATAATAAGGACATAGAGGAATTAAATAATATAAGCAATAAAATAGGCTTAATAAAAATATGTAACTTGTATTCTACCAATATAGAACATGCACTTTTGTATGACTATAAAACATCCAAAAATCGATGATGTATTTGACTACAAAAATCTTTAAAAACTTTAAAATATAGAGTATTCACAGACTACAACAAAATTAGAAATAAATAATAAATGGATGACTACAAACATCTTATTAGTTTGGAAATTAAGAAATGCTCTTTTTCCACTCAATGGGAAAGAATAGTTTCTTCAACAAATGCTGCTGGGAAAACTGGATATCCACATGCAAAAGAATCAAAGGGGACCCCTATCTCACACCATACACCAGAATTAATTCAAAATGGTTCAAAAACCTAAATATAAGAAGTAAAATTATAAGACTCCTAGAAGAAAACATAGGGGCATAGTTTCAGGACCTTGTATTAAGCAATGGATTCTAGGACTTCATACCAAAAGCACAAGCAACAAGAGGAAAAATAAACTGAACCTCATCAAAATTTTAAAATGTTGTGCATCAAAGGACCTTATCAAGAAGATTAAAGACAACCTACAAAATGGGAGAAAAGTATTTGGAAAGCAAATACTTTTAAGGGTTTAATAGCCAGAACTTAAAAAGAACTCCTACAACTGAACAAAAAAAAGACAAGAAGCCTAATTTAAAAACAGAAAAAGACTTGAATAGACATTTCTCCAAAGAAGACATACAAATGGTCACTAGCACACGAAAAGATGCTCAACAGCATTAGCCATTAGGGAATTGAAAATCAAAAGCACAATGAGCTATCACATCACACCCTCTAGAATGGCTATTTTTTCAAAAGTGGAAAATAATAATTGTTGGTGAAGATGTGAGAAATAGGAATCCTTGTGCATTGTTGGTGGAATGTAAAATTGTGCAGCCACTGTGGAAAATAGTTTGGCAGCTCCTCAGAAAGTTAAGTATTGAATTACCGTATGACCTTGCAATTCCATTTCTAGGTATGTATCCAGAAATGTACACTAAGGTTCACAGCATCATTATTCACAATAGCCAAAAGGTGGAAGCCACCCAAGTGTCCTTCAATGCATGAACTGATAAACAAAATGTATATGCATACAATGGGATATTATTCAGCTGTAAAATGGAATAAAGTTCTGATACATGCGACAGCATGGATGAAACTTGAAGACATCATGTTGAGTGAAATAGGCCAAACACAAAAGGACAAATTTTGTAATTATCTAAGTTTATGAAATAACGAAATAATGCAAATTTATACAGACAGAAAAGAGAATAGTGATTACCAGGGGCTGGGGGAAAGGAAAAATGGTGATTTATTGGATAATGGGTACAAGTTTCTGTTTAAGATGATGAAAATGTTCTGGAAATAGATAGTGGGGAAGGTTATACAGCATTTCAGTATTTTTGTCATAGAATTGTACAATAAATGGTTAAAATGATTTTTAATTTATATATATTTTACTACAATCAAAATTTAGTTTTTAAAAAGAAACACTTTACTAAATAACTTCTGGATCAAAAAGAAATTTAAACTGAAATTACATCTAGAATGCATAAAAAGGAGTATACTTCATATTAAATACTTCTTATTAAAACAGCTTAATTACATTAAGAGTAACAGATAAAAATGCATACCCTCAAATGCCTTTATGGGTGAAAAAAATTGAAAATAAAATAATTGAAATTTATCTTAAGAATTATTTAAAGAAAAATAAAATAAACCAAAAGAGAATATGCAATGGGAATTAACAAAGACAAAAGATAAAATTAATAAAAATAGAAAACTCAAAAACAGAAGGAAATAACTCAACTAAAAACTGATGCTATGAAAATAGCAATAAAATGATTAAACTACTATTGGTCTGAATAAAGAAAAAAAAAGAAATTAAGGAGCAAATATGCAAGAGTAAAAATGAGAAATGCATAGCCACAAATACAAAGAAGATGAATATAATTATAAGAATATTCCATGTGAAGCCTTATAGCAGCAATTTGATAATCTAGGGAAAAAATGAAAGATTTACTAAAAAAATAAATAACCAAAACTGACCTAGCAGAAATAAAAAGCTTGAAAAGAGTAATCACCATTAAAAAGATTATAAAGGTGATGAAAGACCTACCACATTTAAAAGCATCAGATGCCACTGGGGAGCAGCTCCCATGAAGGGGGAAGGATGGAGTAAGAGGTTTCTATTTTTTATTATAAGCCTTATAGTGTATTTGGCCATATTTTGATCATGGGAATGACAGGACGTGATTTACAGTTTTAAAAGTTCCCACTGCCAGTTGTGTATAAGAGGAATGAAAGAAAATAGGGAGACTTTAGAATATGTAATAGTGTAGGCAGAAGATGACAGTGTTTGGTCTACATTGGAGCATCAGAGATAGTAAGAAGTGGTTGAATTAGGGATATGTTTTTCAGAGTAAAGTTTATAGAAATTGCTAATTAACTAAATATGGAAAGTGAGAGAAAAGGGGTCATGAATGACTCCTAGGTTATTTATTTAAGCAAGTAATTAAGAATGGTAGAGTCATTTATTGAAATGGATAAAGTCTGGGAATTTGTTAGACAGAAATCAAGCATTGTGTTCTGGATATGTTGAGTTGGAGAAAGTAGTTAAAAGGAAGGACTCTGAAGCCAAATTGCTTGAGTTTGAATCCCAGATTCACCACTTATAGCTGTGTGACCTTGAACAAGTTACTTAACCTCTCTGTGCGTTGCCTTCCTTCTGTTTAAAATGGAAATAATAATTAAATCCACTTCATAGAGTTGTTATAAGGGTCAAACAATGAATTAATAGCAAGGATCATTGTGTGGTTCACTGATGTATCCCAAGCTCCTAAACCAGTGCGTGGAACAGAGTTGATGCTCAATGAATGGATGAATGTTTATTACTGAGAGAAGTTGTTGAATAGACAGGTAAATAACCATGTCTGGAGATTAAGATCAGGCATAAATTTAGAGTCATCAGTGAATAAGTATTAACACTAAGAAAGCAGTTATAATGAAAGGAAAGTCTTTCTTCAGATCTTAAAACATACTACAGCTACAAGATTGTCTGACAGAACAACATTAAATAAAAGACCCCTGAAATAGAAATTAATTGCATTTTTTTTCAAAATTGAAATATTTATTTTAATATTCTAAATTTAAATTCCATGTAAAATATTTTAAATATTTTTCATTTAATTTAATATTTTATGTGTGATAACCACACTAATTAATTGCATTTTAAAGCTCATGGGGAAGGGGTAGATTATTCAAACAATGGTGTTGGGAAAACTGGTTAAGAATTTTTTGGAGAAAATTGAGTTAGATCTTTAGCTCATCTTATAATCAAAATACATGCAAGATAGTTTAAGGAGTTGAAGGTGAGGTTAAAAAAAAAAAAGATGTCGAAAAAATATAGGCATATATTTTAGCTGCTCCTGAAATGGGGAAGGACTTAGTAAATATTAAAGCCGTGGAAGAAATCATGAAGGAAAATATAGATACATTTGACAACATAAAACTTTGAACATGGAAACATCATAAACAACATAAAAGTGAAAATGACAAGTGTATTTGAAAATATTCCAAATAAATGATTAATATGACAGTAATAATTTATTGAGAAAAGTACAAATGTGTTACTAGAAGAATAGACAGAAGAAATGAACAGAAAATTCATGGAAGAGAAAATACAAATAGCTAATAAACATATGAATAATTTTCAATCTCTATAGCAATTATTCAAGGACACGTAACTGGAAAGATAACATTTTCTTCATATAAAACTAGTAAAAATAAGAAATTCTAATACTCATTTGTATCAAAGATGCAGGGAAATTAGTACTTGAGATACATTACAGGTAAGAAAACTTTCTAGCTTGAGTTTTGGAAATATATATCAAAAGCTTAAATTTTAAAAATATCTTTTCTTCCAAGGATTTCATTTTTAGGAATATATTTTACGAAAATATAGATGTACCATTAAAAGTAATAATGTAGATCTATATTTATTTCTATAAAACAATGTTCAACACAGATTAGTAAGAGCAAAAAGCAGGTTACAAGACAGAATATATTGTGGCTCTAATTTTGTTTAACTAAGACTTCTGAAAGAAAGATTGAAAAGAAATACATCAAAACCACACAAGTTGGAAGGAGATGGTAAGATGGCAACAGAGTAAGGAGCTGAGAGCCAGCTCATCCTATAGCGCAGTTAGCAATCACCCAGCATTATCTAAATCTCCTGTTTGGGGGAGCCCAAGAGACCAAAAGAGCATCATGCAACATCCTTGGAAGAATGGAAGAAGGAGACTGCGCATCTGCAGTAAAGATTTGTGAGTAGAGCGCTCCACACCGCAGAATAGAGCACATCCCCCGTGTGCTGCTTGTGCCACCTCAGGAGCTATTCCCTAGCAGGAATTGGAAGCTCCATTTCCCCAAAATGGGGAAGGAATATTCGGGCACCGATTTCAGCTACTGGTTAATAAATTCGGCTGGCTAAAGTCCAATCCTAAGAACAGCTAAAGTTTGAACCTGTCCAAGTTGGAAAGAGGCTGGTAGCCTCCATTTTAACTCTGCCCCCGACACGAGGAGAAGCAGGGTTGATTGAAAATCACAGTGAAGGTAGGGACTGGCTTCTTTCCACCCAGGTCAGATTGCAGACCTAGCCTAGGATCTAGCCCCACCTCCAGCAGGGAGGAAGCTGGCAGGACCTGCACCAGCCTCGCCTGGCAACTCCCCCTGACAGGGGAGGAGGGGGCCTGGTGCTTCTTTGGCCCACACAGACAAGGGTGCTGGGCACTCCTGTGGACCCATCCCTGCCCCTGACAGGGCAGAAGTAACAGTGCTCTCTCAGCCTCTCTGGGCAACTGCAACCATTTTCGACCTGCAAGGGCTAGATTGGTGGGCAAACCTGTGGCTACATCTCTGCCTCCAATAGGATAGGAGGGGGCAGTGTTTCCTCAACCTCTCTGGGTGACCACAGGTGCTTTCAGCCCTCATGGACTAGAATGTTGGGCATGCCTGTGGTTCCATCCCCGCCCCTGACAGGGCAGAAGAGACAGTGTGCCCTCACCTTCTCCAGGCAACTGCAGCTGCTTTCAGCCTGCATGGACTAGACTGTGGGAAAAACCTCTGACTCTATCCCCACCCATGACAGAGCAGGAGGAGGGATAGTGCACCCTCATCCTCTCAGGGCAACTGCCGCCAGCCTTCACCTGACATGAATTAGCACACCTGTGGCTCCAGTCCCAACCCTCACAGAAGGAGGGACAATGCTCCCTCACCCTGCCTGGGTCACTTTCGGCCTGCACAGATTAGATTGTTGAGCCCACTGGAGACTCTATTCCCACTCCTGACAGGGAAGGAGGGGGCGTGGTGCTTCATCAGTCTACCTGGCCAACTGCAGTCAGTTTTGACTCACATGGCATAGTTTGCTGCCCGCACCTGCAGCTCCATCCCCGCCCCATGCAGGGGAGGAAGGGTCATAGAGCTTACTCAGTCTCTCTGGGAAACCACAGATGGTCTTGGCCTCATGGCATGGGTTACTGCACATGGCTGCAGCTCTGTCCCTACCCCTGGCAGGAGAGACAGTTGGGAGTAGCTTCACTGGTTCCTGGGGCAACACAGGCAGCTTCAATCTCCATGGCTTACAGGACCAACCACATCCTTAGTTCCTGTTCTACAACAAGCAAGGGAGAAAGGGCAAGAAACACATGAAAAAGAGGAGAAAAAAAATCGGATTGGTTAAACATGAGCCACTATAAAGTTCCAAATTAAGTTGAACCAAGTATCAAAGAGGGGCTGTAGTACAAAGCCAATCAAATAGAAAGCCCTAGACTAAAGAAAGAAAAGGAGCCAAGAATAAATACATTTAGAAAATCAGACATTGAGACACCAGCAAAAAATTACAATCCGTACCAAGGAACAGGAAGATATGTCCCAAAGGAGCAAACTAAGCCTCCAGCTGACATAAAGGAGTTGGGACAACTAATCACAGATGTTCAAACAAATCTCCTTAATAAATTCAATGAGATGCTAAAGAGATTAAGGACATCACGAAGACACTGTGTGAACACAAAGAATTTGAAGGCCTATGTAGAAAAAGAGCAGATATTTGGGGCATGGAAATCTCAATAAATGAAATTAAAAGTGCACTGGAGGCATATAACAGTAGATTTGAGGAGGCAGAAGAAAAAATCGGTGAGCTTGAAGACAGGACCTCTGAAAACAAACATACAAAAGAACAGATAAAGAATGGGAAAAATTGAACAGGGTCTCAGGGAACTAAATGATGCCAAGAGACATGCAAACATATGTGTCATGGGTGTCACAGAAGAAGAGAAGGGAAAAGGGGCAGAAGGAATATTCGAAGAAATAGTGGTAGAAAATTTCCCAATCCTATTGAAGGACATAGATACCCCCAAGAGGCACAACATACTTCCATTCAAATAAATCTGAATAGACCTACTCTGAGACACATACTAATCAGAATGTCAAATGCCAAAGATAAAGAAAGAATCATGAGAGCAGCAAGAGAAAAGAGATTCATCACATACAATGGATGCCCAATAAAAGTAAGTGTTGATTTCTCATCAGAAACCATGGAGGCAAGAAGACAGTGGTATGATATATTTAAGATATTGAAAGAGAAAAATTTCCAGCCAAGAATTTTATATTTGGCAATATTGTCTTTCAAAAATGAGGACAAGTTTAGAATACTTACAGATAAACAGAAACAGAGTTTGTAACCAAAAGACTAGCTTTGCAAGAAATACTAAAGGGAGTGCTACAGCCTGAAAAGACAGGAGAAAGAGGCTTGGAAGAGAGTCTGGAAAGGAAGAATATATCACTAAAAGTGTAAAAAGAATGGTGAAAACAAGATATGACAGGTAAAACCTAAGAATAAGATGGGTGAAGCAATAACTGCCTATAAAGTAATAACATTGAATGTTAATGGATTAAAGTCTCTAATCAGAAGACACAGACAGGCAGAATGGATAATAAAACATAAACCATCTATATGCTGTCTACAAGAGATTCACCTTAGACCCAAGGATACAAATAGATTGAAAGTGAAAGGCTGGAAAAAAATATTCCACACTTGCAGTAACAAAAACAAAAACAAAAAGCTGGAGTAGCTTTACTTATGTCAGATGAAATAGACTTTAAAAGCAAAGCTATTATTACAGACAAGAAATGTCATTATATACTAATAAAAGGTGCAATTCTCCAAGAAGAAATACCAATCATAAATGTATATGTACCTAATCTGGATGCCCCAAATAACATGAGGCAAACACTGGCAAAACTGAGAGAAATAGATGCCTCTACAATAATAGTCGGAAACTTCAGTACACCGCTCTCATCATTGGCATATGGGCATATGATCAATAAAGAAACAGAGACCTTGAATAATGTGATAAATGCACTAAACCTAATAGACATACAGGACATTGTACTCTAAAAACAGAAGGATATACATTCTTCTCAAGTGCTCATGGATCTTTCTCCAGGATAAACCATATGTTGGCTCACAAAGATCTCAATAAATTTAAAAAGATCAAAATTAAGCAAAGCATTTTCTCTTATCATAATGGAATAAAGCTGGAAATCAACACCAGGTAGAAAGAGGGAAAATTCAAAAATATATGGAGATTAAACAACACTTTATTAAATAATCAGTGAGTCAAAGGAGAAATTGCAAGAGAAATCAGTAAATATCTCGAGATGAATGAAAATGAGAGCACACCATATCAGAACCAATAGGATGCAGCAAAGACATTGCTGACAGGGAAATTTATAGCCCTTAATGCTTACATTAAAAATGAAGAACAAGATAAAAACAATGACTTAACTACACAGCTAGAGGGACTAGAAAAAGAACAGCAAACTATGCCCAAAGCAAGCAGAAGGAATGAAATAACAAAGATCAGAGCAAAAATAAATGAAATTGAGAACAGCAACAACAACAAAAAAATAGAGAGAATCAACAAAAACAAATTTAGTTCTCCAAGATCAACAAAATCAACAAACACTTAGCAAGACTGACAAAGGAAAAAAGAGGGAATATGCAAATAAAAAAAATCAGAAATGAAAATGAGGACATTACTATTGACCGCACAGAAATAAAAGAGATCATAAGAGGATACTATGAAAAACTGTATGCCAACAAATTAGACAATGTAGATGAAATGGAAAAATTCCTAGGAACATAGGAATAACCTACACTGACTCTAGGAAAAATAGAAGACCTCAACAAACCAGTCACAAGAAAGGAGATTGAAATAATCATCAAACAACTTCCCAAAATGAAAACCCCAGGATGAGATGGCTTCACAGGTGAATTCTACCAAGCATTCAAAGAAGATTTAATACAAATCTTTCTCAAACTCTTAAAAAAAAATTGAACAGGAAGGAACACTACCAAGCTCATTCTCTGAAGCCAATATCACCCTAATACCAAGGCCAGATAAAGATATTACATAAAAAGGAAATTACAGACCCATTTCCTTATTGAATTCTGATGTAAAAATTCTCAACAAAATACACATTAATTGACTCCAACAACACATTAAAAGAATTATTCTTCATGACAAAGTGGGTTTTATCCCAGGCATGTAAGGGTGGTTCAACATAAGAAAATCAATCAACATGATACACTACATTAATAAATAAAAGGAGAAAAATCACATGATCATCTTGATTGATGTTGAAAGGCATTTGACAGAATACAGCATCCTTTCTTGATAAAAACACTCCAAAAGATAAGAATAAAAGGAAACATTCTCAACATGATAAAGGGCATGTATGAAAAACCTACAGCTAACATTGTACTCAACGGTGAAAGACTGAAATCTTTCCCATTGTGATCAGGAACAAGAAAAGGATTCCCACTGTCACCACTATTGTTCAATATAGTGCTAGAGGTTCTAGATAGAGCAATCAGTCAAGAAAAACAAATAAAATGTGTCCAAATTAGAAAGGAAGAAGTAAAACTTTCACTATTCACAGATGATATGATCCTATACCTAGAAAATCCTGAAAAATCTACAACAAAGTTACAAGAGCTAATAAACAAATTCAGCAGAGTGGCAGGATACAAGATTAATGTACAAAAATCAGCAGTGTTTCTATATATTAGTAATGAGCAATCTGAGGAGGGAGTAAGGAAAAAATTCCATGTACAATAGCGGCAAATAAGAATCAAATATTTAGGAATAAACTTAACCAAGGACATAGAGCACTTGTATTCAGAAAACTACAATGCATTGGTATAAGAAACCAAAGAAGACCTAAATAAATGGAAGAGCATTCTGTGTTCATGGATGAAAAGACTAAAAATCATTAAGAAGTCAATTCTACTCAAATTGATATATATACAGATTCAATGCAATCCTGATAAAAGTTCAAACAGCCTTTTTTAAAGAATTGGAAAATCCAGTTGTCAAATTTATTTGGAAAGGTAACGGTCCCTGAATAGACAGAAACATCTTTAAAAGGAAGAATGAAGTTGGAGGACTCTCACTTCCAGACTTTAAATCATATTACCTAGCTACAGTGGTAAAAACAGCATGGTACTGGCATAAAGATAGACATATAGGCCAATGGAACCAAATTGATGATTCAGAAACAGACCCTCACATCTATGGTCAAGTGATTTTTGACAATGCTGTGAAACCCACCTAGCTGGACAGAACAGTCTATTCAACAAATGGTGCTGGAAGAACTGGATATCCATATCCAAAAAAAAGAGTAACCTTACCTCACACCTTATACAAATATTAAATCAAAATGGATCAAAGACCTAAATATAAAACACAAGACCCATAAAACTCCTAGAAAAAATTATAGGGAAACATCTTCAAGACCTGTTTAGGTGGTGGTTTCTTAAACCTTACACTGAAAGCATGAGAAACAAAAGAAAAAATGGATAAATGAGACCTCCTCAAACTTAAACACTTTTGTGCTTCAAAGGACTTTGTTAAGAAAGTGAAAAGGCAACCCAGTCAATGGGAAAAATATTTGGAAACCACATTTCCAATAAGGGTTTGATTTCCATGCTCTATAAAGAGATCATACAACTCAACAATAAAAGAGGAAGCAATCCAATTTAAAAATGGGCAAAAGACTTAAACAGACATTTCTTCCAAGCGGAAATACAAATGGTGAAAAAGCACATGAAAAATATATTCAATATCACTAGCTATTTGAGGTATGCAAATCAAAACTACAATGAGAAATCATTTCTTACCTCATGGAATTGTCATTATTAAAAATCCAGGAAACAGCAAGTGCTGGAAAGGATGTGGAGAAATAGGAACACTCCTTCATTGTTGGTGGAAATATAGAATGGTGTAGCTTCTGTGAAACAGTTTGTCAGTTCCTCAGGAAGCTAAATATAGAACTACCAAATGATCTGGCTGTCCCTCTACTAGGAATATATCCAGAAGAACTGAAAACCATGACTCGAACAGACATTTACACACTGATGTTCATAGCAGCATTATGCACAATTGCCAGAAGATGGAAACAATCCAAGTGTTCATCAACCAATGAATAGATAAACAAAATGTGGTATATACGTTAGATGGAATACTATGCTAATATAAGAAGAAATGAAATTGGGACACATGTGATAACATGGATGAATTTGGAGAACATTATGCTGAGTGAAATAAGCCAGACACAAAAGGACAAATATTGCATATCTCACTAATATGAATATGAGGAATAAACACATGGAGTTAAAACTTATACTATAGATTAATAGGCGATAGGATGAAGACAAAGAAGGGGTACTGATGGTTAATGTGTGTAGAATTTTCAATTAGCTTGACTGTAAAAGTTTGAAAATGAATAGAGTTGATGCTAACACATTATAGTGAGTATAACTAACATGGTTGGATTATAAATGGGATTGTATCTGAAAGGGGTAGTCTAAGGATGTAAATGTCAATTGAAAGAAAGCTAGAGAATAATATAGGGACTGAATAACATAGTGAACTTGGAGGTGGATGAGGATTGTGGTTAATAATACAAATACAAAAATGTTCTTCTATGAACTGGAACAAATGTACATCACTATCATAAGGTGATAAGAATATAGTGGTGCATAGGAAAAATACAATTAATGTAACTTATGTACTATAGTTAACAGCAATATTGTAATATTCGTGCATCAATGTCAAAGAAGGTACTATATCAATGCTAAAGGTCAATAATAGTGGGGTATGGGATATTTTTCTTTTGGACTAAGAAAAATATTCAAAGGTTTACTGGGGCAATGAGTGCACAACTCTGTGATGAAAGTGAGAGCCACTGAGTGTACACTTTGGGTAGTATATACAAGGCATGGAAATGTATAATACAGTGAGCCACATGGTGGAAGATGGATTGTGGTTAACAGTAAAAGTATGAGAGTGTTTTCTCATGAACTATAATAAATGTACAATACTAATAGATAGTGTTAATAATAGGGGGTGTATGGAAAAAATATACCAAGTGTACACAATGGACCACAGTGGTAATAGTCTAATCATGTTCTTTCATAATCTGTAACAAATGTTCTGCAACAATGTATGGTGCTGGTGGAGGGGTGATGTATGGGAATTCTGCACATTGTGCATAATTGTTTTTTAAGCTCACAACTTCTCTAATAAAAAAATAAACAAAATTTAAAAAAACTTACAAGGGGAGTGATGTCATCAACATGGCATCAAGACATCCCTTGGAAAAGTCTTACCTCAGAATCAGCTAATGAAAGGACAAATTCCACTTGCTTAGAACTTTGCAGGATGATAGAAACTGGAGAAAGTCTTCACAAATGCTGAATTAAAGAAAAAGAAAATTTACAAAAGCAGGTAGGAAATTTCCTTCCCAGACTCACTGGTCCCTCCCATTCCCTGTCCCCTAGTCCTGTGCAGCTTGGATGTCTAACAGAGGTGGCACAGCCCAGGTCCCTCCCACCTAAGACACAGACTATACCCACAGCAGCAACATAGGACCCCATGCATCTCCAGGCACAGGGACTAAAGCCTGGAAAGACCTAGGGGAGAAACACAAGCTGCTAAGTCATGCTGCATATAAAAGGGCCCCCAGGGGGAAGAGAGAGAGGGAGAGAGAAAGAGAGAAAGAGAGAGAGAGAGAGAGAGAGAGAGAGAGAGAGAGAGAGAGAGAGAGAATGGCAGAACTGTTGAGAAGAGATGCACTTACTAAATCCATTTTCTGTTGGCAGGACCACCTAAATGCAACATAGATTTTTTCTGCAGTGACCCACCTTTTCTGGATTGACCCCGTCTGGCTCCCCTGGGTGGAATACCCTAGCGGGGGGGGGGGGGGGAATGGAGGCAGAAAAGCCTTACAGGAAAAAAAAAAGGGGAGGAGTGTTAAATTGAACTGCTGTAAGACAGGAGGGTTCCAGAACTGAAAAGTATAAGAATAAGGGGGCACTGAATGAGGGGAAGAATTTAAATAAATTATAGGAACTGGGGAGAAAATTCTGCACACACACAAAAAACAGATCAAATCAAGATTCCTATAGAAAGAACAAATGAAAGGAAGTTTTCTCCTGGAAAACTGGAGGTAAAACAATTGCACAAAAAGTGCAGTCTTTACAATTATACCATATATCCAGGGCAAAAATCAGGTGAAGAGCTGAGAAAATATGAACAGTTAAATATGGTCTACTCTAAAGGTCTAGAATAAGTTGGACCGAGCATCAAAGAAGAGCCTTAGCATGAAGCCAATTAACAACAACAACAACAACAAAAAAAAACCCTATACAGGAGGGAGAAACTGACTTTCATAGTTAACTCATCATGATAATCAGAGGGCTTAACATCAGCAAAAATTTACAAGTCATACTAAGAAACAGGGAGATATGGCTCAGTCAAGGGAACAATTGAAAGCTTTAGAGGAGACACAGAATTTGGAACAACTAATCAAAGAAATTCAAACAAATCTCCTAAGCCAATTCAAGGAGATAAAGGAAAATGTGGACAAGGAGCTAAAGGATATTAAGAAGATAATTGTGAGCATAAAGAAAAATTTGAAAGTATAAAAATA